>NNCF01138193.1:0-29675 GCA_002313205.1 Laupala kohalensis
AATTAAATTCATTAACACTTCAGCACTCACCTATAAGCGATTAGTGTTTGCGTTAGGGGGTACACACACAACCCAAAAGTTTGTTATGAAAATAAATTAATTAATATTTATTATCGAATCGCATCCTCAAGAAAAAATATGTAAACCAAGAGAAAAGGGAGATACTTGATCTGAAGTACCTAGATTCGCAAAATGCTATTTCTCCTTGAAAATTTCAAATTCCAGCCGAAGATAGTATCCCATAAAAACGCTATACGCAATTCGGACTCCTATCAATATTTCCTTACAGATACTCACGAGTATACACATGACAAATTTTCCTTAAATGTAAATTGTCTAAAAAAAATTTCTTTTTCTTTATACACGTTCGATAAAGATATTTTGACTAAGTTCTTCAAATCCTATTACGCAATCCTTTCGAATATGAAATAGCACTTCCCATTTCATAGTAAAAAGGGAAAAATATTAATGAAATGTAAATAACACGTCTTTATGTTCCCGAATTATAGACTTTTCTTCCATAACAGTATTAGGAAATGACAGAAAATTTGCTTCGGCGTATTCTCGTGGAAAAAGTATTAAATCCTTACTTCAACGACTTTGAGTACTACGTATCAAAGTACACCTTTATTTTGCTCTTGGCGGAGCAGAGCTAAACAAACTTTCACAAATCTCTGTATAAAGGACAAGAACAGCAAAATAAATCTTTTAGATCCATTGAAACATTCTTAGTTGAGAGTCCGAAGACTGGTTTGAGCCATCTATCTATGCAACTTGGCAACTCTGACGCATCTTGAGACTGTTGTTCTATGGGAATACTAGGGATTGTATTGCTAAGATGCACCTGGTGGTGGCTAACTTGAGTACAATACATGACAGAATTACGTAACGTATAATTAATGGGAATTCAAACCCAGAGACTTGCAGCTCAAACCAACTAAGCTACAAGATCAATGAACAAAAGGTAAAATGTTAAAATATAACATTACATTGGGTGAATCGAACAGAATATTTTAGTAATGACACGTCGTTTTTAGTAATTGGTTAAGTATAGAGGGAGAAATAAGTGATTATTATAAAAAGTTACTTTTCTGAAATAATATATAGCTGAAAGATCTACTTAAGTCAAGTATTCCTTAATCTGCTAAGATCATAATCAAGTTTACTCTTGTCATCCTATTCCTAAATTTCTGAACAAAAAATAATTTCTTAAAATCAGATTAGTTTACAAATTTAATAAATTAGGGTTTTAAGTTTAGAATATTACATTTAGCTCACATTACAGTATGTAGAATGTTTAAAAATGAACGAGTTAGAATTTGCGTAACCCGAATGAAATGAAATTGGAAACATGCCTAAAATGAAAAGGCAATTGGGAGCAAATATGAAAAATTTTAAGCTTGAAGGGATTCATACAAATATCTAATATTGTTAAAAACTTTTGCTTTTATGAAACACCCACCAAGTATGAGAGATAATATCAATCTTTTTCGAGGTTAAGAAAACTCACTTCGCGTATGACGGAGTAGACTTGTAGTAATAAATAATTTTCTCGATTCCTTACTTTTATTCTGCTTATTTCTGAATCAGACTTGCTTTATTTCTCAATCTCATTTACAGCAGTTACAAGTGATATTTTTCGTATTAAATACCCTAGTTGCTGAAAAGATTTATTAAATTTGACATCGTAAAGTTTAAATAAGTCAAATGACGGTTAAAATTTAATCAAAATTTAATACATCAAAATATGTGTAATTGAGACAGATTTAAACAAGTGACCTCCTCGCTGACAATTACATACTTACAAAAAAAATTTCAACACACGCATTTAGAAATGGGTCTTAGTTTTTATACTGAAGGATACTGATTATTAGTATATCGTGTCAAAATTTTGGCAATGATGGTGCAATGAGGAGCACCGAAAAATAATCGAGAATTTCGCTAATCTTCGGTGTTTGTTCTCTACTTAATTTATAGACCGCTTTCCGCGATGCATCTCCACTCCACCAGAGGTCGGAACTTCCGCTGTAGTAAACGTTGGCCGGATACTATAATAAGCAGTCCATCGCACGTCGTGTCATCAGCTAAAGAAACTGCTCTGAACCAGTATCTCATTAACATATTACCATCGCAAATTCTTCATTATTTAATTACTTAAAAATTTACAAATAAGAAAATATAAAATTTTATTTACGGCAATTTTGGTGTTACAGAATGTTACAAATATTTTTTAATATAGTGTCATTAAAACTTACAGTGTCAATTCAATATATGAAAAGGTAAGGAAAAAAATAGATTATGCCAATAGTTTATTTTTTATAATAATAATATTAATAATAATAATAAAATTTATTGTCAAAAAACAGTACAAACTGCGTATGACCACGTGGAGGTAAATCAATTTGTATTTGTAACAGTTTTTAATTGTGTTCCGTTTAAAGAAAGAGAAACCTGGGGTAAAGATTTTGTATTACTAATGTGTAACATGAACACTGTTACACAATATTACAACTGATTTTGTATGACTGATTTTGTTGACATGGTTGACTCAGTTGAATAATACAACTGATTTTGTCATATATGAAACTTGAAATCATGGCGCACTCAACAAATATGAAAATGTCTGAATTCTCACTGTTAAGTCACTTAAAACTTAAGTCGTGTGAGCTAACAATTATTTATCTGTAACAATTTAATATAACTTACGAGTTATTTAGTATTCTAGTTTTCAAGTATACGTATGTAGCACTTTTCATTACTTTGCTAAATACAACCCTGTACATTTTTTCTGTAGTTGGGGGATCAGGGAACAAAAACTTGTTCCCCAATCGGGACTTATTCCCAGTATATGGACCATGAGTGGTCATATTTCAATTTTGTATTAATCAATACTTACGTAATTCTGTGTATTTATGGGAAAGGGATTTAATGGGTTTCTGTATAAACGAAACTTTTTTTGTACTTCAAGGTAGTAATTTCTTTGTGTAACTCTGCATAACTTGATATTTTGGGGGAATTAGTTGCACACACAACTAATAACAATCTTGAAAGCAAGGGGATTATTAATGTAATTCTGCTTATGTAACTGTAAGGAAACTTAATGTATATATGTGTTTAATTGAATGTAAAAAATGTGCTTTTTTGTGAATCTTATGCGTACTTACAAGAATCCGCCTTTCTTTAATCTTTGATGCTTGTTGAAAAATACAAGTCCCGCATATCCTCTCCTATGTTGGAACGAATGGTTATTCATGAGTATCTTAAAGAGTAAAACGAGATGAAATGGACGAAATAAAAAAAGTTGTATATTTATGAAAATATAAATATATTTATTTGTATATTTTACTTTAAGACTAGGTAAAAAGTCATTTCTTCATTGTATGTTTGTTGTAATAAGTTAATTATAAATCTCTTAAATTTCGGGTAACCACACCAGTAGGTAGCAGATTGACTATGTTGTATTAAATAGAAATCCCCGCTTCCATTTCACTTTTAATTATTTTATTAATGTTTCAAATTGATTTGTATATCGTATTTCACTTGTATATCAACACTTTACTACGAATATTTATACAGAAACAAAAGAAGTTTTGATTGTAAAATATAATGCAATGCAATATTTTTAATAATAAAAAATGGTATTCATATGATTTGGAATTTATTTGTAATCAACCTCACTCACAGTACTCCTTGAGTTTAGATTAAAAATACTCCACATCTCAATGTACCTGACTATGTGATAAGTATGGCCTCCTACTCCTTTTACCCAAATTCCTAGACACAAAATTTCATTTTCATTTTTCACAATAATTAGAGTTAATAGCAAAAATTAGGTGTCCAAATTTGTGTGGTATCAATTATACCATACACTACAAATATTAAGATGGAATAATGTTATAATTCCGGCTCATATTATTAATAAGGCACCACTTAAGAAAATTATCTCTAGATGTAATAGGGCAACCCTAAATGAATCTTGAGCCTTTTGTTCTAGGGGAATAATGGGGATTTATTTGCTAGATTGGTGGTGACAACCTCAAGTACAACACATGACGGGATTACGTAACTTATCATTATCCGGAATTCAAACCCAGAGATTTCCAGCTGAAACCAACTGAACCGAAAGATCAGTAAACAAATAGTAAAATATTAAAATAAAACATTACAATAGGGCACAATTAAAGAGTTCTTTTGTAATGATACATTGTTTTTAGTAATTGATTAAGAATAGAGGAAGAAAAATGTGATATTTATAAAAAGTTATTTTCCAGAAATAATACATAGAAAAATGTCCTTCTTAACTCAAGAATTCCTAAATCTTGTAAGATCATAAACAAATCCACTTTAATTGTTTTATTCTTTAATTTCGAAATAGAAAACATTGTCGTAAAATTAAATTAATTTACAAATTGATTAAATTAGGGCTTTAAGTTTAAAATATTAAAGCTAAGACACAATACTAAGTATATAAAATTTTTATAAATAGACAAGTTAGATTTTGGGTTACATGACATTTATATAAAAATATTATTTTACAAATTAGGGCTAGTTTATAACGGCAACTTCATAACAGATACAGGCCATATTTCTTAAATAATATAAAATTTCTAATTGCTTGACTAAATAGCTAATTTTAAAGCCCTAAAGCACAGCATGTAATTAAAAATGAAATTTTTCTACACCAGTGACACTGATTTGGATTTCCCTGGTCCTCAAGAAATGAAGTTCAAAGAGTGGTCTCCAATTATAAGAAAATAAAAGTTTTAGATGCAAATGAATAAAATTTTAAAACCCTCACCAGGAAATTACAACTAATGTTGTATTGTTGATAAATTATTGTATATTTTTAAATTACCAACTGATTTGATTTGGATATGATTATGTTATGTAAAGAAGTGTGCATTATTTAAATATTCTCTAGATAATTTTTCTAAGGACCTTAATGTAAGTTATATGAACTACAATATAGTGTGATACACCATGTAATCGAGTATATTCTAAAGTTGGCTTATTCATACGTTCTCTCAGGAACAACTTTTCATACTAAAAATACTTTTCAATAGAGTTTTTCACTAAATTGTTTGAAAATATTTTTATACAACCATCAATACATAGATTCAATTGAAAAGAACTTCATCAGAAGCACTCTTCCCAGCATGAGTCAAAGAGAGTGTGTACAGTTGAGAACCACAATTTTTTTAATTCATTTGGAAATAGACTTAAAATTAAAAGCATACTTTCAACAAACTTGCAAAATTTTTATCTCCAACAGAAGTCTTCATATCTAATTATCTTAAAACTTCGTGTGTCGAACTTTACATGAACTCAACACTCCTATTTTATTCAATTGTTGGAAATATGCTAAAGCTAATTAGGAAATAAGCATTATGTGACAAGTGTTTGAAAACATCTGCTCATACTTCCACATATAATTTTTAGAGTCTGCACTGCAAAATGACAAGAAAATTTATATTAAGAGAAAATAAACTTTGTCGTGGATTTGCCGATATATAAACAACTGAAGCAGCGGCAGATTTAAAAATTTAAACAAAAATTCCTAGATAAAATAAAAAGTCAGTTGCGAGTTATAATACTAATAGAATGTCAATATGTTTGTAATTTAACGCAAAAAATTTATTTTACATGTATAATAAGATATTTTATATCATATTATAAACAACTTTATAGAAACATGACATAACTATACCTAACAAGAAAAAAAACACTTAAATTTTTTCAAATTTTCCTTCTAAAAGTCTCCTTACTATGCCTTTATTAGGAACTAATTAAAAACGTGACAAACGCATCACGTTATTTTCTATCTTTTCTGCACAATGCGTCTGATGAAAATTATGTAGAAGTATATGATTGAATGCTGATCTTTTTGACTGAATCACTCTTTCTTTGCATGACTGGGAGAGGATACACACAAATAGTTTAACATTTTTCGAATTAATTTATTTCTCCATACGATTTCTTACTAAACTTGCTTTTTATCAGAATATATTTAAAACATTATTCAGTAATATTGTTTGTTTAATGCCCTTCTTTTTAAAGGATTTAGTCAATATGACTTCAAAGACATTAAGCTAGTCAGCAACAAAAAAATACTCAATCAAAATATGTCGTCTTGGGGTGGATTTAAATCTGTGACTTTCTCGGTGACAATTCGGTTCTCAGGAATTCTTACCAACGGTAACTATTAACGTTCTTTCTCCATCATCTCCACTGCAGTGCCCTGGTCGTATTGGGGAAATTGTACGTCATGTTGTGTCAAAACAAATCCTCTTGAAGATTTAACGTCAAGAACATAACAGAATTCATACATCATTATTCGAAAGAGGTAATTCAATACCACAAATTGTGCCAGTAGCGGCACCACTATGAGCTCTCTATTCGCACAACTTGTGCAACAATAATAATAATAAATTTGTTGTCAAAAAGACTGCGTATGACCACGAGGAGGACAACAAACTAATTTACTCTCCGGAAGCAAGCAAGGGACCATCCCATCAATTCCGATCAAGGGCCCTAAGGCTGAGACCGATTCAAAAATTTCAGCAAAAATTCGTAGATAAAATAAAAAGTTAGCTGCGAGTTATAATACTAATAGAATGTCAATATATTTGTAATTTAACGCAAAAAATTTATTTTACATGTACTAATTATTATCGAACTGTAGATTATTTCGAGTATAGTGTTTAAGAATTGAAATAACACTAAATTCACGATTTATTGTTACAATAAATACGCCCCTAGACAAAGTCTAGAGATCCTGTATGAGAAATCCGCCTCTACCCGAAGGAAAACTGGAGAAAAACCCGGGCCAGGATGGGGCTACAGAATTTATGTACACAACCGTGCCAAAGTTGAGTACACATAAAACTAAATTAATATGAGCCACACGGCAACACAATCATGCAAGAAAATAGTTTTTGAAATTGTTATAAGTTGTTTAAAAAGTACTACAGCAATGGCGTGATAAAGTACAAGACGGATTTAACTTTTCATAAAATCAATATATTCTTTTACATTGTAGAAGCACTGGTGCAGGAAGTAGTTTTTAATCGCGGGTTTAAAAAGATTCAATTTCATAATATCTTTTATATTCTTGGGCAGGGAATTATATATTACGATTCCCGAATGATATGGTCCTTTTTGGCAAAGAATGGTTGACACTCTAGGATGATGAATATTGAGTATTGTGTTCGTGAACGAGACTGTTTCGTATGAAGCAAGGATGGCACTTCAGTAATTCTGTCTTAACAAACACGAATGTTTCATAAATATAAATGCAGGGAAGTGTTAGGATATATAATTCCTTGAATAAAGATTTACAAGAGATTCGGGGGTGAGATTTTCAAATTATCCGAACTACCCTCTTCTGAATTTCGAAAGTTTGAATACTCTGATCGGAATTGCCCCAGAAGGTAATGCCGTAACGTAAATGGGAGTAAACGTTTGTAACGGGAAATTCGTGGACTAATTACGTTAACTAAGATTCAGTTGACTTCGTTTACCTCGCTTTATTTTGAGACCTACATTTACATGTAGGTGTCTACATTCATTAATTTGTTCGAAAGCTTGCATCTGGTATTACCAGTTATAACAGACAAGGGATTGAATTAAACGACAGCTTTCAAACTAATTTTTAAATTATCGGGTGACAACTATTCAATTTGAAACGCAAATTTGTACTGTTTCAACAAGTGATTTAGGTCTGAGATCTGTCAAGATAAACTGCGAGTCCTTGGCCTTAGTTTGACATCCTGCACCGTCGTATTTCTTGGGACTTTCCTGTTACGCGAACTGCTGTGTCCGTAGTCGACTACTCTTTTTCTGGTTGTGACTGAAAAGTTCCAAATGTTTCTGTTGTAATTCGATTGGTTTATCTGACAGTTCAAGATACTCTTCCTTTTTGTGAACTAGTTTTGTCGTTTCTTTATACACAGAATTACTATTCTATTATGAATTACACAGAAATCCTCGTTCTTTGAAAGAATTACATTTTTAACGGTAAAGACGCCGCTGATTTTAAAGTAAGATTTACCTAAAGTTGGTAATTTGTTCAAGACTGAAAACTGATGGAATCAATAATAAAAGAGACCCTGACAAATGTTTTGGGATTGGTAACAAATAAGATTCTCCTACGTTAATTGGCTAAAACATTAAGGAGTCGTTTTGATTGTGGAGGAGGAAGGAATGCTACACTGGTTTTTGAGTTTAGAGCAAATCTCTCTAGGGAATAAACGTTTGTGTTCCTAAACTCTTCTAGATTTATTCAATCAAATTGATTTAATTTGGTTCCTGAGAATTAAAAATGACTTGACGATTCTCTTAGTTCTCTACCTTCAATAACAATCCACTTCAGAATCTGCGCATTGGTGCGACGTTCATGCCGAGATAAAAGTTTCTGATAAGGTGAGTTGAGATAAGCTTCGCTCTGTAACTCGCCTTCATTTGTTCCTGTCAAACGCAAGACATCTGTGCTGTTATTTCTGCTATTTCTTCTTCTTCTTCTTGCTCATGTCTCCGTTTCGGTGAGTAAATTGAAAATGTTTAATATATTATTTTTGGATGAGAACAGCAAATGCGTGAACGCTAAAGTGAAGGAAAAATAACGTTTGTCTTAAGAGTCTCGACCAATACTTTATTATAGAAAGAAAGAGCAAAGCATTACATCGTTCCGATTTTTGATGTATATTGTGAACATTAAAGAAAGAAAGAAATTAAACCACTGCCACAGATGTCATAAACATAATCTATTCAACATGTCTTAATACACGAGAGAAGAAAAATGTTTATATATGTATTTCAATGGCGACTAGGAGTGTTATTTACATAACAAATAGACTTAACTTGGTTTAATTGGTATAATTAACTTGGTTTAATTACTAAATAATCTTTGGCAACTTGAAGTATATAAAGGTTGCAAGATTTGTATCTTTTCAATGTTGCCACATCGATCTCTTTGTTTCGTCGATAACTAAGGTCTCTAATTCTGAATGACATTAACTTATTAAATAGAAGACAAATCGAAATAATAATCAACAGAATAGAATAAAAGTTGTTTCGTCTGTTTGAAGTAATGTGAAAGATTTACTCACAAATCGTTTGAAAACATGACATTTTGATTGATATATAAATTATTGCAAATTTTTTAAATACATTCATCATTTACAAATTTGTTTTTCCATCATTCAGTGAAAGTTAACAAGAAGAGAATATTACATGAAAAATCTTCAAAAACAAACAAACAAACAAACAAGCAAACAAACAAACCTAATTCTGATTATTTGAAATGTTTTTGTATCATACCGACACTGTAATACAGCCATGTACTGATTTCACTGCATCCAAAAAAACAACAACAGTGTATTCGAATGAACGTTTTTTGTGTAATCATAAAATGATAAGATTACATTAAGTCAAAAATTATTTTATGAACATATCTTTCAATTAAACAATTTTACACCTAAAAGAATTGAATGAATTAATGTTTACTTTATAGAATAAGAGAGTTAATGTGTTTCGGGAGCAAAATTAATTCGCTCCTTCAACCCATCTGTGCAAAATTCCTACGCTCATCTTTCCTCAGATGACACAAATGATTGAACCTAAATTTAAAAAATGTAATTCGAGTTTGGAACCAATCGTTCTATCGTGATCTTGGATTTATCCAGAAGAAAACCTCTACCACATTTCGAAGTTCTTTCCAATCTTCTTGTGTCGTCAATGTGCTCTTGAAACCAAAAATGTTTAAAAATTGTCCTCATTCGCGTTTCGAATTTGACACACAAACGGGAGATGCGGAGGAGGAGTTAACCCGAGGGCTACAATGACCTTGATGTTGGCGAGACCTAAAGCCTCAAGAAAAGAAGAGTTAATCCGTAGTAAAACGTCGCCCTCGAAATTTATTACGCGCTTAAGTCATATCATCGGGAGAAATAATCATGTTAATTAGTATGAAAGGAAATTTCGTTAATATGGGATTAAGTGAACGTATGAAACATATAGAGAACTATTTTTTGAACTATTCACGTCCATTTCTTAAATCTAGTTTTATATATTAAACATAATGACGACCTGAACCCGGAGTCGTACGTAAGCAAAGTGTAAGCGAAGAAAAGAAAGAAACGAAGACAAAGGTTAGAGGTCACGGAGATAACACCCGCTGGCAGAGTCACAGTAGGTGTATTAGCTAATGCCTTCACAGAAATAAAGCTACATCACTGTAACGTAGTATCAGTGCCCTTCGTTTGGTTTGTGATACTGATCGGTTTCCAAAAGAGAAAGTAACACTTCGGTCGCCGGAGATATAGTAGAACTATTTTTAGAAGTGGAATGTTCGCATTGCTCGAGCATTGGCAGATCACGTGACTGTTTATCTCCATGTCTGAAGAGGCTTCATGCTGACTCAGAAGTCGAGGGCTACAGTGATATTGAAATTACTTCCGTGACGACATGAAAGAGTAACTTGTTACAAAATAGTTTGTGCATTTTATTCTTTTGCTGTAAACCTATTTTGTGTTTGAGGTTACATTTAATTTACTGATAGATTCTACAGTAGTTATGTTTCTTGTAATAGTTAGTTATGAAAAATGTATTAATCAATATTTCAATAAAATTTTTTCCACAGAAACAGTTTTAATTTCACAAATGCACGTTTTTTCTCTTTTGAATAGGAATACTATTTAAGAAAATATAGATAATAAAACAATTTGACTCTATGCTAATATAAAATTTAAAAAATAGATTTTTATTTTACGTTCATCCCTACAAAAGTTTATCAATTACTTTTACCGATTAAATAAGAAAAATTTTAATTACAGGTTATGTACAAACAATTGTTATTACAGCGAAGTCTGGGTTAACATTTGAGATAAATTAACAAACTACAAATCAGGAGACTACGCCGAGGAAAAATGCAGCATTTACAGTGGTACGTAACTTTAATTGCTTTTACTAGAAAATCCCTCCTCGTTGTAAAGAAATTCGCAAACGCTCAAAAACTGACAAATCGTATATACTGAGAAAGATGTTTTGCGGGAAAAGTTTCACAAAATTCATGAAAACCTGATATCACAACTAAAACATTTCTGGCAATAGAATGCTTCCCATAATGATTGATTACATACTCAGCGTAATTAAACCAGAACTGAAATTATCTAGTTACACTCTTCCTCTTTTCGGATCAACGACTCTTCCCGTTCCCGAAAACAATTTATATAATTACTTTCAAAAGACATTATGGCGACCGAGTTCTTGTCACTTCGCGTCCACCGGTCAAAGATTTTTCACAAATTGATCGCTTCGATTTCGCCATTCTTCAAACCTTTCGATGTGACATCGCAACCTCTTATCTCGGATTCTATTAGTTTGGGATATCATTTCAGTTTTTCAATTTCAGTTTGTTTTTCAGTTTCAGTTTTTGAGTTTCAGTTTGTTTTTCATTTTCAGTTTTTCAGTTTCAGTTTTTCATTTTCAGTTTTTCAGTTTCAGTTTTTCAGTTTCAGTTTTTCAGTTTCAGTTTTCCAATTTGTTTTCAATTTCAGTTTGTCTTTCAGTTTCAGTGCACAATCAGTGTGAATATTTTACAACAAACTTTATGAATGAGTGATTTTTTAAAGTAAATTGAAATTCTCAACAAATTCAATTTGTCAATTTAAAGTATCAATTTCCCCGTTGCAGATCGATGATGGTGTAGACTATCGTCTGTAGTGCACATGCTACTTTTATCAAGATGGATCTCCCATCCACGAAGCCTCAGGTACGTGGTTTCTTAAAATCAACTCATTCCCTATTAGTTTAATATCTCTCCTCTCCAAGCACACATCCGTAGCACATGCGAATCTTTTGAGAAGGATTGCCTCAACAAGAAAGCAACGCAGTTCAATTTCCCATCCTCTCGTAAGAAACTTGCTGTGTTTTAAAGTTGGTTTGTTGAACACTGTATTCAAACGCTATATCCTCTGGACGGAGTGAGGCTAAGACACAACCGATGCACAAATTTTCAGACACAACTCTCTACACTACAACACAATTCAGTAATTGATAACATAATCGAAAGCTGAAATTGAAACTGAAAACGCACTAAATTCTTTGTTTTTTCGCAGGGGTGGGGGGAAGTCTTGCGTTAATAATACGTCAAGTTACGGAAACAGTATAAAATATTGTGTTAGGGAACAAATTAGCATGGAAAGAGGCGGAATCAATTAGAATACAAAAAATAATTAATACAAACAATATTAGCGATATCTGGACAACTATACGGAAGTTAAATGGTAAATCGTGCAGTATTAAACATACTTCTGTGATCTCCTCAATTCTCAAAATATAGCAGTTACTACAACAATTGAAATGGAACTTCAAGTAGCTCAAGTAGAAAAGAATATAGAGATAGATGAAGTGATATTTGCGATACAGGAACTAAAGAACAGCAAAATACGAAGGTCTCCCACTCGAATTTTTTAAAGTATTGAACCACGAAATTGATCCTGAACTTTGTGATACTTTAACTAAATGTATACAATGGGCGTATTCCCTGAAATCTCAATTTCTGCTATTATTTTTCCAATATATAAAGACAACGGCAATGTAAATGACACCACTATCTATAGAGGATTTTGACTCATCAGTGTTGT
This sequence comes from Laupala kohalensis, assembly GCA_002313205.1. Classification (NCBI taxonomy): domain Eukaryota; kingdom Metazoa; phylum Arthropoda; class Insecta; order Orthoptera; family Trigonidiidae; genus Laupala; species Laupala kohalensis. The sequence continues at coordinate 12,645 of NNCF01138193.1, forward strand.
AGTAAAAGTTTTTTGTGAAAATCTGTGCAGTAGGCTGAAAAGTGAGTTGAGAATGAAGAAATACTATCAATTTTACAAGCAGGGACCAGAACAAGTAAAAGCTCAATAGACAATATTTTTATTCTTACCTCTTTCGCGGGAAAAGCAACAGTCGTTAAAACAGGAAAACTATATTGCGCTTATGTTGAAATTTAAATAGCTTTTGACACGGTACATAGGAATATACTTTGAAGTACATTAAGAGAAATGGGCGTGTCGACTATATTTATCGCTATGTTAAAATCCATATATAGTACTGAGAGAGCATGTGTCCGTCATTATGATGGCACCGTCACAAATATTTTGCAGTAAATAATATAAGTATAAAATAATAATAATATTATGATAATAAGTAAGTTACATAATATTAATTCGGGTGCTCCTACAATGGGAGACAACTATAGACCATCACCAGAATTATTGTTTGCTGACGATCTAGTTATCCTTTAATAAACTCAAATAGGATTACAAAATAGTCTAAACTCGCTTGAAATATTCTACCGAAATGCAGCTTAAAGTAAACATTAAGAAGACAAAAACTATGATTTTCAAAAATGGCTAGATGATCGGATTAAAGTGGTTTTATCGGGGAGAAACGCTGGAAAATATGAAAGTGTACACATATTTAGTTATGACTATAACTATGAATGTAACGTGGACGAGACACAAAGAAAAAGCAAAACGCAAAAGCTTGTACATATAAAGTAGTATCATGCGAAATGAAGCAACGGTACCGAAAAGAGCGCAAAATCGTGCAGATAGAATGTTTAATTCTATCTAGGTACCCGGAATATGGTACGGGGCAGAATTATGGAGGCCGGAGAAAATACCCTGTTCAATTCTCTTCATAATACAAATCTCAAAAATATAATTGGTCTTAGCAAAAGGCACTGCTAACAGAGGTATTCTCTAGGAAATTTGCCAGATGCCGGTTGAACTTACACTGAAATTCAGAGCAAAGAATACTGACTATTGATTAGGGCGAAGGGAAAAATGCGATTGTTAGGGAATCGTATCATAATAACGGAAATGGTAAATGAAGTAGGTAAATTAGAGAAATTTTCCGTAATTTAGGACTAGAATATTTATGGCAGGCCACACCTGATAGTGCTGGTAGCAAGGTACTTCAAAATAAATTATATGAAGCGGACAGACTAGAAATAGAAATGAGCAGGTAAGAAAAAACGTCGCTTATAGTTCAAATAGTTGAAGCTGGTCACTTGTGACGCAAACTACATATAAACTCACTGAAATCGAGGACATGATCAGGTAACCGGTGGTTTCGACCAGGGGGATGGAAATTACGAAAATTAAGAAGTAATCTATATTCGCTTTGTTTAATATGTGTTGAGCAGGGAGAATATTGGATTCACATCCTGTTACATTGTATACAAACAAGAAAATATCGAAAAGTTTTTTATATCGGGGGCTTTATAAACGAAAACAGAAACATTAACTTGGCAATTAATATAATGCGTGCTAACAGAATGTCAGTAGTTGAATCTTTGGGGGCAGTTTCTAAACTACGTAAGGTGGTAAAGGGAGAAAGAAATGAAAAATTCTATATAGGCTGAGTAAAATGGAACGTGATATTGTCGGCTTTTTTTGCTTTCTATGTTACAGGTTACGAAATATCTTCCTACATACGGCTGAATAAATACTAATTTGTAAATACTTTTTCTTATGGACTCTTGTCTTATGTAAATTATTTGTAAATACTAATTTTTTAATAATTCTTATAGACTCTTGTCTTATTTTTTTAAAATGTCTTTTGTAAATATTGTCTCTTATAAATCTATTTTCCTTGTACAGTCTTTGTGTTCTGACCGTTGGTTTTCCGTGGTTCCCAACGAAACTCAATAAATTAGTCAGTTGCACCTATTTCAGATTTAAGAAACTATTACAGTATGCCAAATGTTTATATACATTAATAATGAATTTTCTACCTATGCATAACTAAATTTAATATAACGACAGCAAGAAACAAAAATACCAATCTTCCTATAAAAAATGTAAACGCAATTGCACAATTCATTGAGAGTGATTACTAGGGCATATATCGAACAATCCCCAGCATTAAAGGGCTTTAGATGACAAAGGGGCTGAATCCTCGCCACATGTAATTTAAAATATAAATATTGTAAATAAAATGGCCTATTTAGATGAATTGAATGGGTACTAAGGACATATTATATCCCAAGTTGACTGATTGGAACTTACGCGGAACTGAGGTGTTTTTATCCGTCTCAACGGTACACAGAAACAGGGTTTCGAATCTAATATCATTTTATTTCCTATACTCTTTCAATTCACCCTCTCCCGACCTCGTCCGTAAGGATACCAATATTGTTTATCCCCACTGTGCTTGTTGTCAGATAGTTAGTAATTTGTGTACCGAGGTTTGTTGAAATTATTTAGGCATTCTAGGGTTACGGCGGGATATTACTTTCCACCCCATTAGGGGTAAATTTCCGTAAATTGGGGTAAGAATAATTTAGTGTCATGCTAACCACATAATCTTTAAAAAAATTCAGCCCTGTTGAAAAACTTGGAATTGGACGAATATTCAATTATCAATTTGGAAACGGAAGAACAAGATCCATACATACGAATAAAACAAGTTAAATAAAAGCTTCTAAAAATCCCTACATTGAATCCAATGTTGGAATAAAACGTTATTGCTAATGCACGATTCAAGCAATATATATTAAGAAGCGATTAGCAGTGAAGAATTCGAAGTCACGAAAAAACGAAAACATTTTGTTCTACGTAACGAGGAACTCCCAGTTCGCGACCTTTAGAATAATCTGCATGTAGAGTAACTTAGAATCACGCTTACAATCTCCAAAATTTTCTGAAGATGTATCAAGCAGAATTTGAACAATTTTTACATCGACATATTTGTTTTAGATTCATCACCGATTATTTAAAATATAAAGCTTTCTTTACCGGACAACATTTTTAACACGAAAACAAATATATTTTGCATGAAGTAAATCTTGTTTCACTAAGTCTGTGTAAAAATAATGAGATTTTTTTCTGACGCAACTGTACGTTGCTGCGAGCTCACTCTTGACGTGTTAGAAGAAGGGGAAACAAGTTTCACAATGTCACTAAAGTTAGTAGTCTACAATCTTCCATGTGATTTATACAGTCGTTTTAGTGTATCATGTTTATCATCCCGGTCGTAGCTTCAAAATGCAACGTTATATCGAACTACAATGCGCCATTATATTCACTGTAAGTCTCGTTAAAATGTCGAAGACATTGGCTATGATCCAGCAACTACTTAGGAGTAAAACCTTGTCAATGATAATAGTGATTTTGAGAACGACCCCGAGACAAAGTACCGAATAGCAATCAACAATATTCTTTTGTTAAAGAACAGGCTCAAAATAACGATCGAATGCCTAAACTATGTTCATTGTCTTTAGATGCTTTGTACTTGGATGTACATGAAAGAATGAAGGGTAGGGTTAACTGAGTGAGGCCAAGCAACGCCACCGATCGGAAGCAGCATCGTGGCAATGCACAAAACCACGCATAGTCACCGATTATCTGTCCCAGAACGAAATCGCAACACTTCACCAGTATGACAACAGTCCCGATGCGTTGTGTTCGTGAGTGAAAATAGCTTCGAAACCTATCGCCATAGGACCGTAGCAGAAAACAAATGGCTGCGAGTCGATGTTTGAAGAGCATTCCAGAAAACGATTTTATGGCCGTCTTCTGAGTGTGGAAACGTCATTTGCAGAGGTGTGTCGATACCCAAAGTATCAATTGGGGGAAAATTTAGTTTAGAAGAGAGATTTTCTTAGAATTTAATCTGGTATCATGTTACACAAACATCGCATTTTTACGTGCATTTTCGTATCGGATTGGTACCAATATAGTATTAAATTATATTATTGCTGGTCGATACGTCCATCCGTATTACCCAACGGGACCCATTAATTTAACCTTCTTGGTCTAAGGTGTAAAATAATATAATGGTTGATAATACAAAGAATAAAACCGGGAATATAACTACAAAAGGAAATGCTATCTTATCTAATTGCTAAATGAATAGCACAGGTTCCATTCTCCTCTTGGAGAAATTCGTTGAGATTGGGTGAGATATTCAGTTGGGTTATCTCCTCACTTCCACTCCGCACAAATATCACTTTGGGATCAAAAGATTCATGGTAATTTCATATGAGAATATCTTATAAACAAGAACAGTTTTTACGGTTTCGAACTCACAAAAATTAACTTAAATTCAATGAAAAAGTTAATGAACACATTGTCATAATAATTTCAGCTTCTCATCCTTTTAGAATATTTTTTTAATTTTTATCATCTCTTTTAGCCCAAACTCAAGCGCCTTGAAGGAGCCGCCCCCTCATCAGGTCCTGACTATGAATGGAAATTGGGTGGATTACTATCGCTGAGGGCATATAAAAATAAATTGCAATTTCAGCTCTTTTCAAATGTCAAGGCTGCGCGCCCATTGGACGACTTGGTTTTGAGACTACTGGGTCCTTCAGACTTACTTCCATCTGCTGTGACGTATTTTGTCCAACTAAAACAGTCTCCTCCAGGCGGTAAACAGAATCCGATTGGAGAAAAGGTACTTCGATTCACTTTTCTTGTTATGGAAGACGAGTTACATGAATATACAATTCATCACTGACCCGTTACAATGTATTCCAAAAGTTCTACTTTAGTATATAGATGGATTCAAAAAGAAAGTTAAAAGCAGCAGAATTTTAAATTTAGCTATTGTAGAAATAAATATATTCCTCAAACATGAGGCAGATGTGCTAATAAGCATAGTGTGAATGGTAGTGCGAGAATCAAGTGTGAGTTCGAAGTAGCGTCAGAGCGACTGAAGTGGCCAGACGTTTAGGAAATTGCTCTCACGTCGATGTATGATTCGCAATTAGTTTCTTATGGGCAAATAATATATCCGTATCTGAAATTCACAGTGAAAGTTTATGATCACGAACCACAATACGTAGAGAAATGGAACCTCTCTTTTCAATCGAGCAGAGGGGATGAGTTATATTGCCATACGACAGCGAGCACCGTGCCAGTTCGTTAACTCTTGCCACGGCAAGAGTTAAAGCAGGCGGCATTCACAAACAGTGTTCCGTGTGAAGTTAGTAAGTCTTCCGCAAAAAAATTAAAAACAAAATTAGTGCAATGCAAATTTCACATTTTCTCTCAAAAGTAACATATTGCGTTCATGTACGCATTTTATATGTTATGGTTATGTCATGATACAAATACTCAGCCGCAAAACGCATCGACAGACATTGTCGTATAATAGTTCTCAGAACTTCATGATATCGCAAACCGGAAAAAATTATAAAAAAAGCCTCATTAAGTAATTTTTGGCTAAACGTAACTGAAGAATATCCCAACTTATCAAAAATAACTGTTCTTGTTTTACTTCTTTGTTCTACAACTTATCTCTTTGAAGCAGATTTTCTTATTATGCTGCAACGAAGACGAAGTCAAGGAACAGACTTAATGCGTCGTCAGATATCAGATTTCAGTTATCGAATATAGTTCCTGATATCAATAGATTTTGCAACTGGAAGAAGCAATCCCATCAAAGTCATTGATTATCATTAAGTACTTATTTTTTGTAATGATCTTTTTTTGTTACTGAGTTTATATAATTCATTTCTTTTTAGATCATATTCTTTTCTAAGTTTCTATTATTTATATGTTTTCTTTGTTTCTGAATTGTCGCTCTTATCAAATCAAGAATTAAATGTCATTTATTAAACGTAAAATATGGTTTTTATTACCTAAACACTCAAACTTGGAACTCTATTTCTTTGCCAGAATTCTAGAACTAGAAAATGAAAATAGTGTTCCGTGAAATTTTTAATGCTTCTAAGGTGTTTCGTCATTCAAATGTTTGGGAAATCCTGAGTTAAGGAAATTATCTACAATGATTGACTAGTAACTGAGCGCACAATCGCGTCAGAGCTGAAATCCTCTCGTATGTCAACGCCAGACACCATACTGCTCGCCAAACTCAAAAATTGCTGAAAAAGTTAAAGAGGGAAGTCGAATGAATTGAAAGAATACATATCTTGAACAAGGTTCTCATTAGACTGAGATGTGAAAACTGCTCCTNATATCTTGAACAAGGTTCTCATTAGACAGAGATGTGAAAACTGCTCCTGAGAACCGACGCAACGGGTAAGGAAGTGATTTCGACAAAGGAGGGTTAAACAAATTGGTCCTTCGTTCAGTTTAATGCCTGCGGGTGACTATGCGAAAAAGTGAAAGACAAGATTACCGCTTAATTCCAATATGCAATTTCTGTCAATTGTTAATATATATTTTTATTTACCTGGTAACCTTATTTTTTGGATCCATCCTTGTATTATGTTAGGCAATTGCATTATCAAAAAATAAATTTGAATTGAATTATATTCTTTTCCGTTTTTTCGTAAGTTTTTCTTCACAACAATTTATTTGTACACTGAAATTAAATTTTTCTTTTATTTTTGAGATTCACAAAAATATTTTTTCCAGTAGTTCTAAAAAAATTATGACATTTCATACCACATAGCACTAAAGTTGTATTGAAGTTCTCACTTATATTTTTCCAGATTTTCACTTATAAGGATGGTGATTATAGTTTGTACAAATATTTTCAATGGTACAAAAAATTTTGTAAGTGGTACAATGAACNACTGATGATGAAAAGTTGCTTTCGGAGACTCCGTTGGAGAGAATTCGATTGGCCATCGTTACGACGAAGGATGTTCGCCAACGCCAACACACCAATGGACAACCTGATACTTATGAGAAGGACTTCCCTTTTGAAGAAATATTTTCGACAACCGATGATGGTTCTGCATTTAGTTTCAACTCTTCGTACACCAAGGTATTTTGATATGGTTTGTATAAATGAAATAAAGATTTATGGACGACATACGGTAGTCTACACAAAAGGGTGAGCAATCTTATTTGCGTTTACAAATTAATAAACCGATTTATGTGCTTATATTTAACCGCTCTTACATTCAGACATAACATCTTTACATGAGGGATTATTTTTCATTAATGAAACACACTGACATTTAGAATTCAAGTAACATTCATTCAATATTGTTTACAATGTAGAAACGCATTCAACAACAAATGTGGTCTGTAGTCATTCGTTTATTAAAATTTGTAGTGTAGTAAACAACAAGATTCCAAAATATGTGAAGCATATTGAATGTTTTGTTTTAGAATTTTCAGTGTAAGAATTGAAGATAAACATATTTTCTCATCTTTTTATTAATTCAGATGTACGAACGGAAAAGACATTCCAATACAATGAGTTTACAGAATTACAACACGTCTACAAATATCAAGAAAATTATGCATATACTTTTAGGATTTTTATCGTTTATTTTAAGAAATAATTTAATTTTTATTTTCTAGGTTTGGGAATTAACTCATATAGACGGAGGTTTAAAAAAATTTTACCGCGAGGAGTTTTTGGGAAAACTCAAAATATTCTGCAAACAAGCATATTCCGACAAATTGGACGAAGTAATCAAACAAGAGATTATTTATGTTTTTGGAGAAGGTGCTGAAAAATTCCTTGGTCCTTATCTGTTGTTTCTAAAACAATGGTCAGAAGATTATGATAACAATTATTGCATCTCGAACGAAGTTCTATCGGATTTTTTCGGACAACAATTACGTATAACAACCCTCGGTTCTATTTGCAAGAACCTAGAATTCAAGGTAAGGTGACACTATGATTAAGTTTTCAACGTTTATTTGGAAATATGAAAAAGCAAAAATGCCATTCTATTAATTTAAATGTATTCTCGAAACATTCAAAAATTGTTTTCAATTATCACAGCGTTGCGACGTTCTAATTAACTCCGATTTTTACAATGCCATTTGCCTGTTTATTATTTTAATTGAATTAAGATTATTATTCTTTGAATGCTTATTTATTTATTTACTCATTTTCGCCCACACTCATACTCCAAAGAAAAAACATTTTGGTCTATTTTTTTACTGTCTTAAAACCCTGTACTCTAATTTATTGCTATTACCAGGATTTAAAAATAAAATCTTTCTATTCCAGCCCTCTCCAAATTACCGTAGCGTAATCATTATGTAACCTCACGCGCAGCGCTACGGACCAGCATTTTTTCGGTCACATATTTCTTGAAAACTCTAAATATATCATCATTCTCTATATATCTTTCCTTGTTCCTTAGGTTAAAAATTCCCTTTTATTTAATTTTTATTCATCATCTCCCTCGCTCCTCTCCATTTATCATGCAATCAAACAATACATGTTCCACATTATCATTAGCGTCTCCGCATATCTCTCTCTGTAAACTGTAAACATACTGAATATATCCTCTCTAATTTATCAACATAGATATTTTTCATATTTTGAATCATTTCAGTAGTTATTTGACCATAACATGGACCCGTTTTGGTTCTTAACATATTTATTTGTTGTTCCATTTTCATCTGAGTAAACTCATGACATTCCTCTTCAATAAAATTCATATATTCTTGCATCTATCTTCGTTTCTCTTTCAGTGTCAGGTATTTCTTCCATCATCACTTCTTCTGTCTCCTTCCATCCACACGTAAACTAGTTTCCTGACTGAACACTATACCATGTCGCCTTCTTTTTAATTTTATCTCTCCTCAAGACGTAAGACACTCCTCTATATATTTCTTTGATACTGCTCTCAATAAAATCATTCCAGGTTGCTCTTCTCGTTTCTCGTAATTTCCATTTATATTTCTTCTTTGTCATTATATTTTCTTGTCGCTCCCTCTCCGTCATTACTGATCCAGTAGCCAACGTTGACACGTTCGTCTTTATTTATTTTATTTTTCATGACATAAAGCTCCTTATCCCACCAAGGTTCTCCTTTTCTTGTATCTCTACGTGTTCTCTTACAATACGGTTCTATTCTATGCAATATATTCTCTTGTAACATATCCATAGTTCTATCAAAATCTACCTCATTAGTATTATATTTCTCTCCATTGAGTGTTTTCTTATTTCGCGTCTCCCAACTAACACGTCGATAATTCACAACACACCGTTCCTTCTCCTTCTGCTGCTCGACTATTTCCGTTATCGTAAATTGTATAGTTCTATGGTCACCAAAAATTGTCCTGAATATTCTCCAGTCGTTTACTTCCGTTGTTTTTGTTTGAATCGTCATTGTCGAATCAATGATTGATTCTCCATTATCCGTTCTAAAAGTAGCCTCTCCAAATGTATAATAAATTTGCAAATTTTATTTCAAAATTATTTTTTCCAATATTTTACTTCTCTCGTTAATCATTGTATCACCCCATAATATATATCTCCTGTTAAAAACTCTACATATAATGATATCTTTGTCCTTGAACTGTATATAACGTTTTATACTTAATCGAAAACCTTATTTTCACGACTTACAAACCGCACACACACGTTTAGCAGTAAAGCAGTTGTTCTTCCTTTATTAATTAACACTCTCTGCACATCCATCCCTCTGTGATCCTAATTTGTACTATTCTTGTTGTTACCAAAATTGTAACTATACCTCCACTTACATACACTAATCGATATCTCAGACGAAAACTTGTTAGTCATCCATAACACAAATACGGTTCCTGTATTATTCCAACATCAATTCCTTTTCTTCCATGTGTTTTATTAATTCAGCTGTGATTTCAAAGCCTCCATGTACATTATCTTTAATGACATTAGTCCCTAAAACTTATTCTTCATTTCGTCATTTCTTTCACTCGCACATCTTCGTCAAATCCAGTACTCCAAACCGAGTGATTCCCATTTTTTCCTTTACGTTTACAATTAATACATTTCTCTTCTTCATCTTTTTTGTCCAATTTCTAAAGTATTTGGCGCCACCACAGAGCCCACACGAAGTGGTCTTATTCCGGCGGTCTTGGGACACATTGGCCGTATTGGTGGCACCTGTAGCAAGGTATTGGGTCGATGTAACCCATATACCTGTATGACAGCACAGCTACGTATATTCTTTCGTGCTTTGTTATTTCAAAAAACATCTTACCACTCATTTTGACAATCCAATGCCTCTGTTTCCATTCCTTTTTCCCGACTGGTTTTTTTTACTGCTGTTTTTGTTGTATCCGTTGTTACTCCCTCCACGTTCTGTATAATTATTTCTTGCAAAAATTCTTCATCTTGTTTCCCTTCATCTAAACCATAAATAATCTGTTTTGACTTTATTCTCTATACTACGTTCTCTTGAAGTGTCTTTTAATCCGCCAATACCTTTCTTATGGCTTGCATATACTTGTGACGCTCTACAACAACTATTAAAACGTCTCTTCCAGCCTCTCTCCGCATATCAACATTTATCTTAAATTTCCATATATCAAGCACCCCCACTCTGATGTGAACCCACTGCATAAATTTCACCCCGCTGTTTCTTACGCAGTATAACGATGCGTCTAATTTCACTCCCTTTATCTCGTCTCCCTCTTACAACCATATCCGCGAAATTCTGATTATACATATAATCCACTCCCCTATTTGTAATCGCTTATTTCATATCTCTAATTTTTCTTGAATTTTCCCAGTTAGTTCTTCCTGTGACCTACTTTTCTACTTTCGTCCCCTCCGATTCGTAAAGCTTACTTCTTATAAAAAGGTGAACAAAACCTATTTCTTCTAACACTTTCCCCATGACGCGTGTCGGTTCATCCATTTTATCCCCATTCGTGTCGAATTATTTCATAATAGTATATTCGCAGTTTTCTTTTATCTTTTCTTGACAATCTCCCTCCCTCTGCTGCACAAGAAGATCCATTCTTCCCCTATTTCACATTTTTCTTTCTTCGTATTTCTCACTTCTTTGGAGTTACATTCCAGAATTGTATTTTCTTTATACAATGTCACTATGTAACCGCCCCCCCCCACTTACGTAATACAATTTCGAAAAATCTCGTGCTCCTTCCCCGCTGTCTTTCGAAATTTAACGCCATTTATAGTCTATACCATTTTTTCATATTTCTTTTCTGCTTTTTGAAATTAAAATTACATGAATTCTGCAGCACAATCCCCTCGTATCATCCTTCTCTTCTGTTTCCCCTTCGCTTCGATTTCTAAGTATTTTTTATTTGATTTTCCACTCTTTTCACCATATTGTCCCAGCGTTTGCGTAGAATATTCATCTTCCCCTTTCTCGTCTTGATTCTCCTAATATTATTTGTTTGCTACACGTCACAGTCTTTCTCCCCATAATCTGTTTACTTTCCTCCTCATCGTCCATTCCATTACCTATAAAAGAATAGAAAAAAATAAATATATTAATATATATGTTTTTTTTCCACACACGTTCCTTAAACTTACTCAAATACAACTCCCTAAGTGACCTTGAATATGTTGTCATTGCTTTTGCATAGCAAGTCGCAAAGAAGCATAGTTATTCCACCTGCATATGTTTCTATCCATCAAATTTACTGACTTCCATCGTGTGGAATCCTTGTAAAATCCTCCCAAACATTCCCATTGCGCTTCATAAGTTGTCGAATTTCTCATATATAGAAACATATCTTGTTCCAAAATTCTTATATCATTCTCAAATTCACTCCACACATTTCTTAAATCTTCCTCATTTACTTATTTCTGTCAAATTTTAAAATTTACCAGTCAATAAGCGTAAATAAAACAGTAAAACACAACAACAATACCATAAACAAAATTGACATAAATGCTTTAAACAATAATTGAGGCCCCACTAGGCCGGTATGTTTAAGATTTGGCCCAATTACTCTTTTCAAAATTCTCTTTCAGCTAGTAAACTACTTAATAAAAATATTATCCATTAACAAATTTTAACGTATATATTATACGGAGCCTCCTTTTATACGTGTTTCCTTTGTATTCTTGTAGCCTGAGTCTTTAGAGAGTCTCCGTACAATCCTTAGATCAGCTAAATCTGTGCTAAACATATCAGTTCCTGGTGCAGCTGAGCCTAATCTCCGTGCGGCCAAAGTGCTGCAATCTGTCAAAGCAGAATTCGGAGAGAGATCCTGGTTGTATGTGGATACTCGTATACTCAATGGTTTCAATACAGAAGCACTAATTACCATCGCTGATGACGTTAAAGTTCTCATCACAAACGTAGAACGACAAGAAGGTAAATGATTATTGACCCATCTTGCTCCACTCAGCTTGTCAAATAGATATAATGCAGAAATATTTTTAGTATCATATGTACCATGATCAATAATTGCAGGGCTTTTGCACTCGCCTGTACTGTTTATAAAATGCATCTGCCTATCTCTGATTTCTCTCTCTCCAGATGTGACGAAGGTTCAGAAATTGCTGGATGCCATTAGAAGCAAAGATATTTCCAATGAAGTGCTAGAAGTAGCGGTGCGAACGGCAGCAAAAGGAACTACAAGAAAAACTACACATGTGAAAGATTACTTCGAGGACGAATGGTGCATGAAGGACCTGACTGCAAAAGGACAACAAGAGATGCTGGAGAGAGGGGTTGTCTTCCAGGTAAATGAACAAATCGGGATGATACTTTCACCGATCATTTAGTGAGTCACTTCACGTCGCCATAGAAAGGTGGTCGAGTGCTAAACGGATCGTCTTCAAATAAATTGGGAAACGTCTTACTCTAACAACTCCCTTGTTTCCAAAGAAGAATAGCATTTGTTGATTTCGGAGAGTCATGTGATAAACAAAAAAATTATGTTCATTAGGATCCTACATAATTTAATTATAGTACATAGAAAAAAATGTTTTAAGTTATACAGTGTAACATAAGAAACAACTTAACTAGATTAAGAATTTTGCAAAAGTCAATTTAATAAATGTTTCATAGCGTTCAACATAACAAGAAGTATGAATCAATATCTACCAAGGTACTCTATTTTTTAATAAGTACAAACTATTTCGTCAATAATAAACCGAGATTCTTTGTAACTCCTTAAATAAATCCACTTTAATTGCTAGATTTACGCTCAAAGTCCGTTAAGTGTACTTGAAATGTGACTAAGTACAAAATTATTTTGATTAAAAAAATATGAATTGCTAAATCAATAAAAATATTCTCGTGGATGTGACCAAATTTTAATCATTATTGAATAATTTTAGTAAATAGAATAAAACATGAAATTTCAGGGAAAAGAAATGCGACTGAAGAAATTGAAGCCAACGTGGACGTCGATGCGAGAAGACGTCGCTGCAGATCTCTTGTCTTTGGAAAGGGAATGGACCGTTGGAAAACGGATAGAAAAATCGGAAGGTACGGTCATGAAGAGTCGAGAAATATACGAAACGAAATTCTGTTTTTTCAGGTTTCCCATTCGAGTTAGTGTTTTCAATAATAATAAAGCACATTACATGTACATAATTTAAATGAGATATATTCCAACTTATCATCCAATATTATTCACTCACTCACTCTGTATCTGGTCCCTTTGTAACTTAGAGACTGAGTATTTTAACTGCAAAGTACTTTAAGAAATATTCTCGACAATAACCAATCTAGATAAAAAGCACTAGTTTTTTAGTTAAACTTAATGCGTGTCTTTGTTTTCACGTTGAATGAATAGATCAAAGTTTTCTCTCCTCACGAGATGTGTTTGCAGACGGAATGCTACCTCGTCGTCTAACGCATTACAATATGGTTTCTGCGCGTGTGCTGACTGAGGTGGATGCACTGAACGGTGGGCGACTGGCTCTCGGGGGATTCCCCAGGAGCCTCCTGGAGGATGTTGCCCGCAGCAATGGCCTCCTGCAGTTTATCAAGGACGAAGATGTTGCAAGCGTCTTGAAAGACAACGTCAGGTGAAGATATTTTTAAATTAACAGCCCTCTTTCTTACACTAAGTATTTTCATAAAATTACAAAGAAACAATAAGTATTGGTTTGTGTAATATATGTAGTCCAAGTTGATTTATGATATACAATTTTCACATTTCCATACCAATAAGAAGATGAAATGCTCGTATCCCAAACAAATAAATTTTGGCTATTTCTCTGTAGTATGTCTTATGACATTAAGAATGCACCCATTGTAAATTTCACTCAAATATTACATTCTGTTTAAAATAATTATATGTGATTTCTTAGCTTCTTTGTAAAAAAGTCAATGATGTTCTAGACTGGAGTGTAATTTTAGGAAGAAATTTTACTTCGTAGAGTCTACATATTTTTTTCTGATGAGTTAAGAATTGGTCTTATCGTCTTGTCACAATTCTTTTTTCTTGCTTATAGATGGTATGTTATTTATTATGAAAATGAGCCATCTCCTATCGTATCGGAAGAGTTCTTGAAGAAATTAGTGCAAGACAAAGCTGTGAACGTCATACATTGGGTGGAATTCGTCAGCGGAAACTCTGTGGATGACTTATGCATGGAATGGCGGATGACTCATGGAAACAGCGTAAGTGTATCAAGATATTTTCTATTTTTTCTACTTGTTTTGTTGATTTTTTAAGCCAGTATTTTAAGCAATAATGTAATTGTTTATCATTGCACACCAAATACTTGTATTCTTCAATTTTGCTTTCGTATTAACTTGTATATATTCTTCCAATTTAACTACATAATTTATAGTTTTCTTGAAGATTGTTTTCTCTCGGCAGTTGGCGATTCAAACCTTCATTGAGCCAATGACAGAAGACTGCTCTTCAAAACATTCCTTGTGTGTTCACGAATCTGCAGAGTCCTTTAAGATGTTGGACAAGGTTCTTATAGTAGGTGAGTAAAGTAATTGTTGTTTTTTTAAATTTCCATATAATCTATATTCCCCAAAAGTGTAGAAATCCTAGTAATATGTCAGTAACAACAGTTATAGTGATCGTACGTACGTTTTGAAAATCGTGTCTCGCCCGTCTCTCTATGGTAGAACACGCGGATATCCATAAAATATTTAACGTTAATAGATCAGTTACAAAAAATAATATATTTGTTAGAAAATACATATTTATTTGTTCTATTGGCTCTCCTGTTTAGATTCCAATGGGTGTAAAATTTACATATTCGAATAACTACCGAGCCGGTAAGGAAAATAAAGTTGTTTGTTTATCACGGTAATTATTATTAATGAGCGCGAGCTGTTTTTGTGTTGTCAGGTTAAGAGCAGATCGGTCTATTCGCAAACATTACTTATGTTTATTTTACAATAACGAAGTTTTGAAAATGTTTAAGAAGTTTAACGAGAACAGTAGTAGTGAAGGACAGAGTGACATGAATAGATACACTTGTACAGAATGTATTGTACAGAATACCTATGTTATTTACAAATTCCAAGTTGTATTTGAACACTTCACTACATGTCCCTTTGAACCCCATCCATTAATTTAACCACAAATGCATGCATCCAGATTTTCTACTGGTTTAATTTACTCGTTTCATTTTTAATCCATGTAGTTTTATATTCCTGGTATCTTTTTTAGTCCTTATTGTTACCAGAACGCCAATATTCAAGAATATTGCGCTACGGAAGCCTCCTAAGACCTCATAACTGATTTGTTCGGTCCAGATAGCCGACGATCACAAGGTATCCTAATTCTACCTCTATATAAATGCACCATAAGATTGTAGTAAGGGCTACAAAACCATGATTGTTTATAAACCCATTGAGCGCCATCTGTTACTATAAAACTAGTGACTTTAAATAATAACAGAACTTTAGTATTAATATTATTACTTATTGGTCTAATAAATACAGGGATAACGTCATTGGAACAACGAAATACATATCTGAAAACAATGAACAACTTGAATTTATTCAGCAAAAATTACTCCAATTGTCAAACTTGAATGAACTTTATCGTCAAATAGGAACTTGAAAAATTATTTTCTTTGAGTTACATTAAATTTGACTTTTGAATAAGATAATGAAAAAATCATGAAAAACATAAATTATCTATTATTTTGTATAACATAATAAAACAATTAAGAAAATCATAAATTCTCTTTTTACATACAGCTTTCTTGAATTAAATATTCGTGAAGGATTTCTTTCTGCAACTGGTACCTTGTTCGTCCTTCATACGCCTCGTTCAAAACGTGCACCCTTCGCATGCACAGCGTTAACTGCTTATTGAAGATCTAGAGACCTTGGGTTTCCGCCCCTCACAGCACCAAAGATTCTCACTTTCAAACAGAACAGGTATTAGAAAAGAAATATAGCCAACCTTCTGGGGTTCATTGATCATTTTATCACGTAAATTCTTACGATTCACCACAACACAATGTTGCGCAATAGCTGCACTGTCTGTTCACCGTCAATAAATTTAACACAAATTCATATGGAATTAACTAAGTAATCATTTGATTAAAATTGTAATGAATTTTCAAATAAATTATTCACAGTTCATCGCTACTTAAAATTTCACCACGTGCTTGATTATCCAAGTCCTTTTAAGTTCATCAAATCGTGGTAAATTCTTATTGCACTTATTATATTAACCAACCAATACTTTATAGCTATTAAATTTCAGTATGAAATATTATGATTTGTTAAGATAATTAGCATAAGTTCATTAGCATCGTGCCACGCCATTGCTAGTTGAAAATCACTCATTGATCAAAATCTTGAATAATTTTACATAAATATAGAACTGTCTAACTAGAAGTCTCATAAGAACATGTAACAATTATTCAATAAGTAAATTACTGCAATCCAATGTAATTGCAGTTATACTTCGTCAACTAGTTCCACGTGTTCGTCACTCTACCACGCTGCTCGCGTTCCAGTCATGTAAGTCGTCTGAGTTATTGGCACCGTCTGGGGTCGAATACTGCTCGTCTTACCGATTTATGCACGCGACGCAATTGCTACGGGGTTTTCTCATCTACTTCTACCGACTACCGCTGGGCGCGCATCTCCTATCTACATCTATTAGTTACTGACATACTAGTTCAAGTGACTTCTTGGTTTTATAATTATGTTTCTACTCGAAATCATCATAAATATAAGAATAAAAATAGAAACATTATTT
>NNCF01138193.1:29778-64646 GCA_002313205.1 Laupala kohalensis
GTCGATAATCTGATATAATGTATGGTATGTATTGGGTTTAAGATTATTACATAATAGTACAACTATTCCGAACTCACAAGTTTTTCTATCAAAGAATGTTATTTGATTATTTGAATTCCTGTTAGGTAATTTACATAAAATTCTTTAGTCTTAAATGAAATTCGTATGTTTAGTTAAACATGACTGGTAATATGCAATACACATCTTATATTTCTAGTGATTTATGTAGAATATTTCAGTGGTAGGTTAGAATTGTATTATTTCATTCGTAATCCAAAAACGTTTTATGAAAAATGTGTGCTGAAATTATGTGGATCAAGAAGATTTCGCATACCATCAACAATGACATTGATACCCAACAGAATCCATTCTATTGTACAGTACATGGTGTGACATAACGAAACTAAGACATTTAGAAACAAAATCAAATTGTGTTTTTTCAATACCGATAAAGAATGGGAGAAGAATGTTAGTTTAGTGCACGATCCACAAACACCAAAATTAAAACATGCTAGTAACTTTTGTTTGATTTTGAGATAACTTGAACTACGTTTGATCACGACCGACTATTCAATAAAGAGTTTCGTATATTCCACATTATATCAATGTGTGCGTTTTAAATTAAGAGTAGTTTTCTAATAGTTAAAAGTGAGGTGTTTCTATGAAATTATTAGCTCTTGATCTATATTTTCTGTAATTTTGTTTTTGATACGTATAGGTTACTAAGAATGAATCAGGCAGTTACAGCAGACAGAGCTAAACACTGCTTTAAATTAAAGAAAATTATTTCATCTATCAGAAATCATTATAATTATGTACCGTTAGAAGAGAGAGTGTATTCCTTACATACAATAAACGTTGATCTTTATGGAGTGGTAGGGGTGTTAAGGTAATTTTTACTATGTTGGGTTGTGTAGTGCCTGAAGGAAAATGGGTAAAATCTTATTGCGCTATAATCATATCTATACTTCATATACTATCAATAATTAATCTTCTGGAAACTTCATATATTAAGGCAGTGGATCTAGGAACTGGAACCAACCTTGACATAGGGCAGCACACTTAATTTGATCAGCGTTTTTGTTAGGGGAATTTTGAAATATAATGAGTTTGTGATGAGCTATTTACCCTTTTGGGGTGGGTAGAAGTGAAAATGTGCACCATTTGCCCTAAGACTGCGAACACAAGACAATTTTTCATAGACATTGTTTTAATTGAAAATGTACGAAGATTACTCGCAGCTGAAATATGACATAAAATATTAACATTCGTTATCGATTTACAGAATTATTTAAATTTAATCAATAATATACAATAATACCATTTTAATAATTTTTAAATCTAGTATGATAATAGTGTGAAAGGGTCATTAGTAATTGGAGAAAATTATGAATTCACATCCTTTCATGCACAAGTCATTTGCGTATGAGTAAAGTGTCATTTTGCGATGATTCCAGGACCTGCCGGTCAAGGGAAAACCACATCGTTATCTTGTCTCGCATCGCAATTGAAACAAGAAGAGTCCTTCGAATGGATCGTAAATGTGAAGATTCTGGAACATCGGGAACTTTTGAGGAAATGGAACAAATTAAAGGGTGAGTTCATACTTGGCCCGAAAAGCGCTGCATTATTTTCATAATTGGAAAAAATATTCTTTTAGGATAGAGAGTAGCATGTGAACATTTAGTCTCAACCTAACTCATAGAACAATTTATTGCCGTCTTCAGAAAATATGGTGTGATTACATTTGTTTTTTTAGGGAATTTATTTTTCTTTTTCTTCAGGTTTCAAAATTGAAAAATAAGTCAGTATATTGAGTGAAAAGTTTCATTCTTTTTTTTTCTAATATGTTTGATTAAAAACAGAAATTTTTTAATTTTATACAAATCGACAGAATATGTCAAATGTCATAACTTAAAATAAGTTGTTGAGTAAAGAGTCTTCATCCGCTATTAGGTGATGTTGTTCCACTTTATCCAATGTAAAAATCCAATTCCAATTTATCCACTTTATCCAAAGACTTTTCTTTGAAACAACTGTAGATCACATGTGAACACTTCATGTAAGGTACTAGCTTACTAGTATTTATTGTTTATTTGTTAAATCAAATATTAAGTCTATACCTTTATTCGTCGAGCCAATTAGACAGACAAGTGGACAGTGGGTTATTCATCCTTTTTTTTACGAAGTACGAAATTGTTAATCAGATCATGAACATTGGTAAACTCATAAACCTTACTTAGTCAATTTAGTAGTTTCGCGATTGAGAACTAGTAATAATTCTTATTGCTTATTGCTAGTTGTCACAATACTTACGACTTTTGTTGAAATATCAAAAATACAGCAAAACTATAATAATAAGTTTTACTCTGAATATTCCTGATTATTGGTCCCGTTAGTATTAACACGTTATTCGTTATTTGAGGTTAGGTTGTAAAAGTTTACAACATTGCATAAAAAAGAGCAACTTAATATAAGTCTTTATTAATATTACGTAAAACTAATTGACTTAGGAAAATAGATATTGAGGGTCATTGTTAATGTACGTTATTGTCGAAGAATTCAGTTAATAAGTTTCCTTTCTTCACTATACTGTTAGTTTTCAAATCACAAATTTTCACTATGTTTTGTTTTGAATTATCAGAAGAAATATTACCATTCGCTGTAAATATTATCTTCGTCCGAATTACTCTTAACATCTTCGCCGATCTTAACGCTTATCATCAAAAACTAAGAGAACTAACTTTTGTAAATTCAGTTTTACAAACATCAAGAAAAAAACAGTTCATTGATTGTTCTATAAGTAAAGCTAGTAATGAACTATTTGAAAAAAAAGTTTCATGTTCAATGTTCTTTGTCACATACTAATGCAGATATGTGTTTTCCATAGGGATCAGCCACTCCGAAAATCACACATCAACTCAAGCAAATTTTGGCTAAATGAAAAGTAAAAATAAATGCATTATGTTGTCGATTAGAAATCGTAGTTTATGTAGTAAATTTTTTTTAAAAAGTCAAGAATTTACCCCTGGAATATTTCGCGTAAATATATAAGTAATAATATTAAAGGAACGAAATACTTAATGAACAATAATATTTATATTTATTTCAGTATGATATATTCAAAAAAATGTTGGTTATAGTGTGCACTAGAAACTTCCTTATATCATTTTCTTTTGTACACGGATGTAATTGGGTTTGGACACAAGATGGTAACAAACGGTATTATCTAGTGTATTTTTTTATAGTACTGACGCTTGAGCACGTGGTGGAGCTGTTGGCAGCGGCGACTGGTGTTGAGGCGTCTAGTTCGTCTCAGCGTTTCCTCGCTGCAGCATTGAAAACGAGCGGTGTAATGTCCGTGATTATAGATGGCATAGACGAAGTGGCTCCTATGTTTATGGAGCTCACTCTACGCCTCTTGCGTCTGCTGCTGAATGACACAAATATAAGACGCGTATGGGTGGCGTCTCGCCCTCAGGTGAATGCTACATCTTTCATCAAAACTTTAAAACACATTTAGCTGTCAATTTCAAATAAAGTATTTCGTGAAGAAATAGGTTACATAATATTAAAGGAACTGTGAAAAATTTCTTATTTTCACCAAAAAATTTGATTATGGGACATATTTGATCAATTATGAAATATGGAATTACAAAAATTATGAAATTACAAAAAAAGTATTTGTATTGTATTATTGGATACCAATAATTAATTATTTAATTATTAAAAAACATTAAAATATTTGGAGAGTTCAGAGAAACCATTGGCGAAGACGAAATATTTTGCATTCATACTTTTGGCTTGGCAGTGATTCAGGTTTCCAAAGTGCGCCTGCTACATTGCACAGCAAAGCATATTATTGGTATTGTCATGATATAACTCCAGACGTGTTTTCAGATCCATTAAAACTCTGCATTTCACCCTTCATTATCTTTATACTTCTTTCCTCACAACCAAAATTCCAAGTTCTTTGGTGTCAGACACCATCCTTATGTTTAATATTAAGAGAATGTCAAGCAGCTTTTAAACCTTTTTTTCTAGCAAAGAGTAAGTCTATTTTAATGTTGATTGCCTGTAATTTGAGTTCATAGTTTCTGTAATAATAGTTGGCAGAGTACTTTCCAAAGAAACGTGTAATCGTCTAAACGAATTTCATCTCATTAGGCCCTGATATATTTTTCTGATTGACACATGATGTCTTATACTAGTATTTTTACTTGAGTTAAAATAGGTGCGATTTACCTCATTTCATTTATTGTTTTGTAGATTGCCTCGTAAAGATTTCGTATTTGTTTTGGAATCCGTCCTATACGTTCGTCTCCAATTGTTGGATTCATTGTTATTGATAAAATAACAGACTTTAAGATAATACCTACAAGTATTCTACTGCTCCTTGTGAGTTTGCTAAGCAGTATTTTAGTTTTTCTTTCAGATTTCTACAAAACACACTTTTTTGTTCAAACATTCAAGAAAATATGGTACAGGTGTGTTTTTGTTTCTAGTTTCAAATAGGTTGCATTATGATGACTCTCCATTAAATGAACCCAATTTCTATTCTCGAATTGATAGCACCCAATATCAGATCTTTAAAGCGGGATGACTTGTTTGTTTAATATATTTCTGTATATGTATGACAAGAAAGGACCTGATGTTAACAATCTGTCAAAAAAGCTTTATTTACAAATAACGACTCTGATACAATTTTGTACACACGAGCCACTTTTTTAAAAACGTTGTATGTTTGTAAAGGTGCGACCTAATTGTGCAAAATAACCAAGATTACACTTCGTGTTATCATCACCAAGGAGCCATAAAATATCTGAAAATTAATGAATTAAATCTCCGAAACTTTTTATTTATTTAGCTGAATATTAATACACGTTTAGAAAATTTAATTTGCTGAGTGTGAAACATCTTTTCCAACAGGGGGCCTCTTTTTCAAAATAGAATATTCTTTTAAAGCGAATTATACAATCATATGGGAACTTTGCAAACAATGAAACTGATAAATATTTAATACGCTATAAATAAAAATACGGGTAATCGATTGCTGAAAGAAAAAATATGGGTCACCCGACTCCATTCTAAAAAAACGATGTACGTATTTGGGTAGAATTGGGTAGAATCTAAGCGAAAATATCAAAATTCGTTTATCATTTTTTCAGAATTTTCCTCGATAACCCATGTTTTTGTTTCAGCTATGAATTACTGGTTGTCATATTTACAACTTACTAATTTTTTATCTTTTTCTTAAGTTGTAACGTATCCGGATTTTCTTCTTTAACTCGTTCTCTATCTCACTTACATTGTCTTCGTTAAAATGCATAGAACACCACGAAGTCATCGTCTAATGTTAATAATTTTTATATACCGTGCGAAGACCAACGTTTATATTTCAGCCAGAAACGATTCCATGTAAACGTATACTTTCTTTGTGATTAGTCAACCGAGGCATCGATTTGTTGCCTTGAATCAAATAGTGGATTCATTTGTGATCATCCAGCCACAGACTTTATTGCAGTTTTCAGACGAGGAACTTGCAAAGCAATGCGAGAACTTCAGCGAGACATATTATGGTGATGTAATCGATCAACTGTTTAATCAGATACTATCCTTACGTGATTGTCTGAAAGATCAAATTTCGGAAATCCATTCCATCAGGGAGTTGGCAAATTTAGTCCTTTTCGAGTATTTTACTCTTTGGGTGGGCTTTCCGGATGTTTGCTCGTAATTTTACTCTTAATATCAATTCCCGTGACGGATGCAACTGCAAAGCGATCTCTTTCATAATTAAAAATTATCCAAAATTATCTGCGAAGTTCGATCGGGAAAGAGAGACCGGTGGACTTGAGCGTATTGTCTACAGATAGTATCGGAACGAACTCGTTAAAAGGAAACCTGGATGAAATAATCGACAAGTTTGTAAAAGCGAAAATTTGCAGATTTAAATTTTGAGAACTGCACAAAAATGTGCGCACTTGAACGTATTGTGTATAAAAAGTAGAGTTTAAAAATATCCAATTTTTTAAATAAAAAAATCGATATTTTTATTTATATCAGATTTTTAAAATTAAAGCGATATCTTTTGTTTCGTAAATTGTACAAATTTAAATCTATATTTTCTTTTTTACTTTTACCACAGACTTATCTACACAAAAGGCTGGATTAGGGTATAATTAATAAAAGGGAACCATGTTATTGATCAAGGAGATGTTAATATACACTCCCGGAGAAAAGGATTTCCCCACCTAAACGTTGATATCAGAAATGAAGAAATTTAAATTGACATAACCTTGTGAAATAAAAGTGTCTAGTAATCAACTTCAGCTTATATTAAAGAAAAAAGAATGAACTTTCACAACATTCTTGTGAAATTTCATTAAAAATGTAAGTTTGAATGTTAGGTGTTTTAGAGAAAGACCATTCCACACATCAATAGCTGATTTCAAGTTTCTGTCAATTTGTAGATAATGGAGAAAAATTTTTCTTTTTCTTTTTTGTGAGGCTTTACAGCTTGTCAACATTCAGGAAATTAGAGCCCTAAAATTCTGTACAGGTAGAGAAAATTCTGTATAGTTACGCACTAAGGAGAGCCAACATGACTCTTCCCGCGTGTGGGACTCGCCGAATGTCTCAACTATACAAACTAAAAACTCTCCAGAGTTACAATATATCGAAACATATCTCAAAACATTACAAAAGAAAAAAAAAGAAAAGAAGAGAAAGGAACGAGGAAAATGAAAGATACCCTAACCCTAATTGCGTCGGGATCGAAAAGAACAAGAGGTGACCAAAAGAGGTCAGGAAAGAGAAAGGAAGGAGTCTTGCACAAGTATGTGGAAGTAATGCCAGACTCAGCTTGGGGCCCCGTGTTTGAAAAACACGAACTTACTAAATGTAAGTCCCCTGGGGGTTTTTTCTTTCGTGTTGAAGGAAAAAAGAATAATTTTTGAAATAACGTCATTAATATTTATGTAAATTTTATAACAAAATAATAAGTACTTTCTGACCTAAGTTTAAGAACTAAACATAAAGAAAATTACAATTCAAACGGCTGTAATTTTAATAAAACTGATTAAGAAAGATTTGAAAAAGTCTCACTTTGTAGGATAAAGACAAATATGTTCGATGTAGTTGGTGATTTTCATATTTCAACTTTTAACTTTCCGCCAGGTGTCGCTAGAAATCAACGCACTACGTGTTAAACACCGACCATTTTGTAAACAGTTTCTAAAATTTACTTTAATAATTTTAATATTAATATTAATAATACTATTTTGAAGTTTTTTCCTACAACATATGAAAAAATATATCTGTTCGATTATGATTAACCAATTTATAGCCATTTTAAATAAACTATTCAAGTTTTGCTTAATGTTACTTTAAAACATATTTTTTAAATCATTGGCTAACCTGCTCCTGGTGTTAGCTGCGGTCGTTAATGAGCTCTTTCTATTTTTCAGTTTAATCTTTACTAATTATTTTATTTTTTCGAATTTTTATGATTCAGTAGTTGTATTTAGATCCTAACTTTCATTGTAGTGTAAAATTCTTTGTTTTGTGTGAGTGTTAAGTGAAAAAGCACTAAAAACTTTTCTTAAGGTTTGCTCTGGTCTTTCTTTGAATAGCGCATACACTAAATCTTACTCAAATCCTCCTCAGTGGGTGACAAATAACAAAATATTTGTTTCATTTGAATGCCTTATAAGTTATTTTAGTCGTCTTGTTGTTGAAGGCTATTTGCTGATTGGAGGAACGTGTTCTTAGGTGGCAACCCCTCTGCGTCGCTTGATGCAGACCCCGTCTCTCGCTCTACAGGATCTGACTCAAGACGAACAAAGACAATTCCTCAAATCACGCTTCAACTCAGTCAGCGGAGAAGATGAGACACTCTGGGCAGAACAAGTGATACAGTTGCTAGCAAACACTGGAGACATGCTGGGAATCCCTTTACATCTCCAGATGGCCTCAGACGTATATCAAGACAAATGGACTTCCGGTATGCTCGCAAAATACTATTAAAGACTGGTTTCTAAAAAAATAAGAAAAATTGTTAAAAGGATTGTAATTTTCACGACCTTTCATCAAGTATTGCTTTGGTTGCATAACACCATTTGAATTTTATTAGCATACATGCAATTGACCCAAGCCCATTGATGGAATATCGAATACAGACGACAGCACTCCGTTCCCTTCTAACTGGGCAATAATCCCTTTTTTTTGCTTTCTGTCATTGTTGATCACAATTTATATTTACTCAAATAAGCCTTAACCACTTCACCATTTCTGAGATTCTAAACATTAGAATTAATAGGTCGTTAGATTGCTTAATAGCGAAATTACAATCCTACATTCATAAAAGGAAACAACATTAAATGAAATTTCAGTTGGAAGATGTATCTAGAAGGTAATTGTGAAAGCAATCGCCAACATAAATT
Source organism: Laupala kohalensis (assembly GCA_002313205.1). Taxonomy (NCBI): domain Eukaryota; kingdom Metazoa; phylum Arthropoda; class Insecta; order Orthoptera; family Trigonidiidae; genus Laupala; species Laupala kohalensis. The sequence goes on from NNCF01138193.1 coordinate 38,220, forward strand.
GATTACATTAGCAACAATTTAAGTCTCTAATTTCCGCAGGAGAATTATATGAGTGAAAAAAGGTTGTTTTTTTCAAGATGGCTTGGTAAGTTTTTGTATGTTATTCGACTTTATTTGTTTAAAATCAGATATAAAATTACAAGCAATGAGATGATGCAGTTTTATGGCCATGATTTATTCAAAGGGGTTTGTATTATAGTGTGAGAGTGGATCTAAATTATGCCGATAATTACGGTGAGAGATAACCGTCAATTGCTTTTTTTATAATTATCTAAATATGATAAATGCAGTAGTGTAACTTAAATGATATTGAAATTTGCAGTTGGTGTTTAAGTAACCTTTACAGAAAAATTATTTCTTATTAAATCAAATCAATTTAAAAATATTTTTCTTATTTACATTCGTATCATTCTTAAAGCTTTTAACGTATTTAAATTTTCTTTTAAAATTTTGATAATTATGAAGATAAGAATTCACGTGTAGTGGAATCTTTTATGTTATGAACTGTGTTGCCATAAAAAATGCCATAAAAATTGAAAATGCTAAAAAAAATTAAAAAATACGGAAAATTTTTCAGTTCATCAGATCACCGTTCTCCCATACATCAGAAAAAAAAGTATTCGCTAAAATTTAGTTCTTATTCTGTATTATTTTAGAGAAGTTTTTTGAATAGTCCATTTCTCTACATTGTATGTCAAGGCTGCAATACGATCTCTTATTGTTTGTTGCGTTTGATCTTAACAAACCAGAAATAATACTTTATTCCATTTCTGCACCTCGATGAATGATAAAAAGGCAGTCCGGGGAGGTGGTGATAAAGACGAATGATAAAGACGTAATAGTGCTGATCTTGGGTTTAATTCTTGGTTCATTTAGGCAAAACAATATATTTCTTTCGACGTCCCATTCAACCCTCATTTATTTTAAGGAAAAACAAAGTAAATGTATTATATATTTGTTGATGTAATAATAAATTGTGTCCTTTTCAGGAATCGAACATGAGAACAACTACACATTGTTTGAATTGTACGATGAATTTGTACAAAGAAAGCTGAGTCAATTTGAAGGCAAATATTCTCTTCTTCCTGAAGAACACAAATATTTCTATGATAAAAATGAAAAGTTAGCCGCCTTCCACCTGGTTGGTAACATGTTTTATTAATAATAACATCAAAAATATTAATCTTATTTCACTTTCAATTCATGTCGTTGGTTATAAAAACTGTACATTGCCATAACAAAAAAGAGTTATTTTCAACAAACAAATATGATTTTGAATATGTGATTCTGTTCATAATAATAAATACAATATTTAAAAACAAATCTTGACTTTCACTCCTTATATTGGATATTTAAATAGATAAATTTCATAGCTGCACTTTATTTATTTTAGTATTCAGACGAGCCTTTCGCAAAAGACTTACCCCTTGGTGAGTTTAAACAGCTGATGTTGAATGATGACGTCTTACTACAAGGGAAAGAGCGCACAGGCATAGTCTGGATGGTAGGGCACACGCTCATGTACACCCATCAGACGTATGCCGAGTACTTCGCTGCAAAGTGGCTGTTCAGAACGGCAGGTTCATCCCCTGAAGTTCGAGATTTTGTGTGTGGGATGCTGAAAGGAGAACATGTTGCAAAGAGCCGCGTGCAACTCTTCCTGGAGGACCAACTCTCGAAGGAGTGGCCATTCCACGCAGCGGCTTTACGTTGCAACATGAAGGAGGTGGAGAAACTCGTGAAAGACGGGAGATGGGGACTGGAGCATTGGGATCGGAGAGATACTTTGCTTCAGTGGAATTTCGGAGAGTACGTGCAACACGCATTCCGAGTACGTATACATCGCATTCCTTGTCATCTCTGAATATGCATGGTGTCCATTGCCTTGAATTGCAATTGCAGCTCCTATCCTTGCTTAGAATAAATAAATAAAATTATATGCCTCTATTTAACAGCCCCGATTTAAATGTTTCGTACCTAATATTTCATTCTTACAAAACTTTCAATGTTAAATTAGTTCTGTTACATTCCAAAAAATGTTGTATTTAGATGCCATCTTGTGAAATTTACTAAGGGAATTAGAGCATTTTAAAAAAACTGTTTTTATTTGAGCAGCTCTTTTCATTGCAAAGTCGAAACCAATAGTGGGAGACTTAAACCATGAGAATATAATACCCCTCCAAACCTTCCCTCTAGTTATTACTCTGTCTTCCTTCACTTTGGAAGCAAACCACTTGCGTTTTTTGTTAAGTTCCTCTACTTTTAATTTCTTTTTTAGGTTTGTGATGTCCCCAATCTATACTTTTCGTAAGACGAAATAATGTTTTCTATCCTTACACAGAATTTTCTCCTCTTTGCCTTTTTTGGAGGAAGATGAAAAAAATGTACTTCATCTTTCTAATATTGAATTTATTTATAGTCATAAACAAGTCTTTGCTACGAGTTGGTTGGAGCGCAGTGAATCAACAATATACTTATTACACGTTCTATCCTATCAAGTATAGATCGTTTTTATAACACTTCAACGGGAAGATCACTACCCTTCACTAATTTTGAGTTGAAAGCTGTACCTTTTCTTCTCTTAACCATAAATTATTGGACACATGATTAAACTTTTTAACATGACCCTCATTCCAATGTCTCTTTTTTCAGTTCTGTGAAAATGAGCTTTAAAATCGTCATGACTTGTGATCAATTCAATAGTGTTGCCTTTACGATGAAGCTAACTTGATGTCTTTGCATGTGAACCTAACCTAATATACAAGAATTAGTTAATTTTTCTTTTGTACTATACTTCCATTACACACTCATCCATTAATATGTTCCTTGTATTTCTTTTTTCTTTTCATATTTCTACTTAACCATTGTGAGATTCTGCTCCCTTAATATTTATTTTTACTTAATTCTTAGGCTTATAAATCAAGAGAGTGTTCCAAAGGAGATTACAACAAATGTGGTTTCGCTTGCGTGCAGGGAAAGATAAAAGTATTTTTCGTTCTCGAAAAGGTGACGGAGCTGACACAAATCTCACGGCACTTCACAAAAGACACCTTATTGTTTTGTCTTTGTCTTTGCAACATGCATTTACTTGCACGTCTCATTTTTCTAGTCAGCGCTCTCAGATTTTTCTCCTAGATTCGCTTGTTAAGCACCCTTGAGGTGTTGCTTCAATGAATGTAGTAGCATTAAATTTGGATACACAGATGAAAACTTAATGTTAGTAGCCCGTCGCAACAATGCAGAAGACTCACAGACGGTTATATTGCGCTTACACTCAACAAAGTAAAAAATGCTCTGCGAAGAGACATTAATCCGAAACGATCATCCTTGATCATAAGCAGATTGAATACGGCCTTCACATATCACTGCTCTCATTGCGAACTACACAATGATTATGAATGCCAGTTTTAAAGATTAGCCAAGGGAAATAGTCCATATAAATATCGGACAAGTTAATTTTTAAATGTACAATGTAGATATTTGAATCATTCCCTGAATAATAGAGATATTTATTTAATTGATCAAAATCAACAAGGAAAAAAGGATAGGTAAATCTTTTCTTTTTTTTTTTTTCGTATTCAAAAAGTTTTATGGTTAATGAGGTAAGAACATCGTTCCTATTTTGGTTGTAATTTTATTATTTCTCTTTAGGATTCCGTCAAACTCTTTTCCGACGAAAGTTCTTTCCGAGACCCCTGGTTGGTCGTAACCTTTAAAGCTGCTGTAGACAGTGGTTGTGCGTTGGTAGCAGGAGAAGTTATGCAACGTGCCAAACTGCCTCCGTCTACTTTGGGTTCTGCGCTTCGAGCAGCGGTGGACGGTGGAGACATACAAGTCGCTCGTGTGCTTCTGGAGCGCGGAGTGAAAGAAGTCAACTGCGGCCTCGTGAGCGTTAGAATTAGATAAAACTAAGTGTTATTTACCTCAGTGTATTCATGTTTGAGATGATGTTCATCAATGTTGTAATTATAGTGGTGAGGGATAACAAAAACACTCAGAATGCAAAAATATTTATAAATTTGGGAAAGAAGTCGACAAATATTATAAAACATTTCACAGAATACTTTGCTGTCGCTCATTCATAATATAAACTAAAAAGATAGAACCAGTAGTTACGGAGATAAGTGCGTCGATGTCTTGGCTCAACCACTGTATTTAATGGCGTCTCAAGTTAAACCAATCAGCTCACTTGGTTGCACCGTGCGTTTTTACTTACATTAAAGTTTCATACTTAAGAACACAAAAAAGGTAATGCGTTCGAGACCAGTGTGTTACATCAGTTTTCTGTATATTAGAAAGCGTCACGGCCATGCCTCTGCACCCAGATCAGTTTTGAATTTCATATAATGAATATTAACTATTATCCAGTTATTAAACGAATTTTGTCTGGAAAGAGGTTAAATAAGTTTTGGGAAGAATTTTTTGAACATTTTTTTTACAAAATTCGTTAAATCACCAAGATAGAGAAAAATATATTTCATCCGCCAAACATGTTTTGATTAAATTATTCAGTGCATTATTTGAATGAGCATTAAACTCCTATCAAATTCACCCTAAAAAATACGCGACATAAATGTAATACCATTTGTGTGAAATAGTTTTTGTTCAATTAAAATTTAATCAGCCAATGTGTGTAGCTGCTGTATAGCCCTAGATTTTGAATTGTATGTTTTAATATTTATGTTAGTTTACAAAAACAGAATGATATTTTACAAATTGATATCGCTATCTTTTTGGTTTGTAGTAAGAGTTATGTGGAGAGGAATATGTGTATATATACATACATACATATTCCATTTGCAAAGATTCTCATATTGAAATAACTATTTATGAAGCAAGATATCAGCTTTAAATTTTAAAAAAATTTCAAATTAACTAAAATTATTTTTCATTCAAGGAATTTGTACAATTTGTGAGAATGTGGATGAAATACATTCACATTTGTTAGAATATCAGGATTAGTATAGTAGAAACAATTAGTTTTAGAAATAATTTATAGATAAACGGAATACAAACGCAACAATTTTTTATTCTTAAAGATACCATAGACGTCCGGATAATATTAAACATAGTGACAATTAAAAATCTATCCTTTAAGTTTGACGAGGACTGAACCAAAAAAAATCCAATCTTACCGATTATCTCTTGTTCAACCCAGTAACAAACACGAACAATTTTATTATATGTTTATCTAATTTTAAAAAAAAATAGTTTTAATTCATGAAATTTTTAAAGTTGTGCTTCTTGTATGTCTAGAAACAGAAAGTAAGTCACTCAACTCCGGTTTCATAGAGCTCATTGGTCCCGCCCAGTAGAGATAGTTTTATCCATTAGAAAGTGAATAGCTTAATTTAATGAAAATTCAAGAATTATTAAATTAATTTATGTAACAATGTGCGTCGTCAACTAGATCCCTAACTTTTGGCAAAAGAAACAGAATATAGAAAGGAGCGTAAGAAAACGCATTTTGCATTAAGAAGAAGCATAATTTGAGGTTACAAATTAGCATTGCAGTTTCCTTCACTTTGTAAGCTATTACTGATTTCTAATTTTCAGATTTAGTAAATTTATACTCTCGTTTCTATAATCGATTTTTTAACGTAATTCTCGCAAATTTCTATCGACTGACATAATCTGTTGAAGAATAAAAATTCATTTCCTCACTATGTACAAATTAAAATTCTTGACACTTTCGGAAAATACACGAGAAAACTTAGCTTTATTACGAAACGTGTTTTGTAATTGACGTTTAATTTACTTTTTTCGTATCACACTTGATCATGAAATTTTGGTAGATTGATTTTATGTATTTACGAGTTCAAACAAATTTGAATTTTTGAAAACTCAAATATATATATGAGTTATATATAATATATACCGTATGTTGAAACACGAATCATCAGAAATGTTTAAACTGAATATATTTCAATTAACAATTTATACACAAATAATTTGAAAAATTCTGCATTTTGTTGTGAAACGTAATTGTCGTTACGCAAATTGTCGTGAAACGTAATTGTTGGTTGTTGTTTTTTATATATTGAAATATCGCTTCATTTCTTATATTATACAAAGATAGTGCAACAATAGTCGATTATATTCACGTGTGTTGTAAAGAAGATATCGAAAACCAAATTCCTCAGGATTATGATCATTATCGTTTGTATTTACTAGAATAACTGGACCCTTATTAAAAACCTTTTCATCGAACATGTTCACTACTTCAATCTAATTGTCAAAAATTCTCAATCCTCGTCATCTTCTTGTAAGAATTAATTAGGTTAATTTCCTTAATGTATTTTCGCAGATACCTATTCTCCAATTGGCAGTGCATAGAGCAAATTTTTCGATGGTTGATTTACTCCTCAATCATTCACTGGACTTAAACGAAAGGAACATCTCAGGAATCACTGCTTTGAATTTTGCTCTCGGCTCTTCCATCAGTTCTCACCAACACGAAATGACACAGCGACTGCTGAAGGAACCTGTAAGTTTAATTTCAAACAAGATTCAAATATGTATCTACTTTCAGCAACTGGGTATTTACAACATGTCTGCAGCACTCAAACGAACGATGAGAACTTTTTTAATTGATTTACAATAGCAAAGGTCAGTTGTGAATTAGCTATAAAAGTACCCAGCTACAGCCTTCACAATGAAACTTCAAACGCAGAATAAAACAAAAAATAATATTTTAATATTATTTCATGGTAATTGTTCACCAAATAAGCTTCATGTTTCTTATATAAGCATATAAACAATAACAACATCGTAAACATTTGATATTTGGACACCGGGTTAATTCGCCCCAAACATTCTGTGCAGTGGTAAACGGAAGATTCAGTCAACAGCGAGAACCGTGCGATGATGTCACTTAACGTGCTTTCTTATGTGCGATCTGTCTCTCCATCCGTCCAAGTCCAAGCCGTGTACAGACAGCGTGTGCGCCCTCTTCTCCACACTCGAACCTGAGGTTCACTCGATTTCCAAATGAATTGACTAGTGTCTGCAAAAGAGCTTTGCCACTTTGCGAGACTTTGCCCGAAACTGGACATTCCCGTTAATCAGTAAAAGTACGATTTAACATTATAAAATAATTACATGTCGTGCAGAGATGATATTGAATGTTATTTCGTGATAAATTATCAAAAATTCGACAATCTTTAATACCAAAGACTTGGACATTTATTTTGACTTTTTCAGATCTACAAAGCACCCATAAAACACATAATTGCAATATTCTTCGTTGTATCATAAATAAACACTTAAGACTGAATATATTACCTATCTTACTTCAAATCACTAGTTACACCATTTTAAGTGTAATAGCTGACAACACAAAAGAAATATAATATGTCTCATGCTAAACAAATACTGAAGTGGCCAACTACTAGTTCATGATCTGTAAGGAAACTACAGTACCACTGCCACCATTCAACGTTTTAAAATTATCTTACTGTACATCTTACTTAAATGATCTGTGTGTATTTGTGAGTTACTATACCTATCGTATAATTTTCTGTTAAGAATTATTTCTTTAACTAACCCTATTATATAGTTAGGTTCATTTGGTTAACAAAAAACGTTTTTACGGGTGCACACAGTACCTAGACAACGACGATATAGGAATTTTATTTTATCTGAGTGGTATCACGAATGACCGTAAAGTGATATGATACTATGGCAGAATTATGTTAACATATGTAAACATGATACCAACAAATTTATATTTAATAAGGCACAAAAAAGGTATTCCCAAGTACGTATTATTATCAAACTATAGATTCTGCGGAACGTATTGTTTATAAATTGTAACTATTAAATAACACTAATTTCCAGATTTATTATTTCAATAGATGACACACCACCTATAGAACTTTTTTTTATTATAGGACCCGTTATTTCTAATAGCTGCTAGAGCACAATAAAAATCATTGAAAAAACATTGAGAACCACTGGCTTTTGTAATTTGTTCTACTTACACACACGAGAAAAATTTGGTTTTATGAATAAATGTTAATTTTGTTAACTTGAAATGTCTCAAAAAACGTGATATTTTTATAGTTTATCCCGATACATCAATTTTATAATTTGTTATAAAAGAAACTAAGAGAGTCAAACATAATTCTTATTGAGCAAATGAATATTTTTTTAAATTGTGACAACATTTATTAATTTCAAGCTTCTACCTGCAAAATATAATGAGTTGATAATTTTTTCAAGAACACTGCATAAAGCGATGAGACACATTATTTAGGAATAAAATACATACTGTCGCTCTCAGAGAAATACCGTGACTATCTTAAAATGGAATGAAAACGTTTAACACTGTTTACTTAGCTACCAGCATGTGATAAATGAAGCCATATTTTCAATTAGCGGCCAGCGATGCTTTGCAGCCACGCGCGTTTTTGTTGTATTTGTAAATTGGAAATGTAGCGTGCAATTGAAGCTTATCTACATGGAGCGATAGGAGGTAGGAGTTGGGTGGTAGGCTATTGTTAGTAAGTGAGCCGCTTAGCTGGGTTTACCAACATCTTGACCCACGTGGAGGGGTTAGTAGTAGTAGTTAGTAAGAGTGAGAGTTACTGATACTAGGAGAAGCTGGATAGAGGAAGGATGGTTTGCTTTTCAGTAGTCACAGCTATATGTCATTAATGTGAAAAGTTACAAATTTTCTGGTCCCATTGGGAATCGAACCCGGGAAATCTTTGTGATCATCGACAATACTAACACCTGAGCCACCGATGGGACTTGCACGTAGTTGCCGCGCATATCACTCCTCTGACGGTATAACTTCGAGGAGTCCAGTATTTTGACAGAATTCGGCGTCGGCAACAACCCGACAGCCACTGGCCGAATGTTAAAAACATGGTTTTATTTAACACTTGCTGGAGTTTGAGTAAAAAGTTTCAAACATTTTTATTTAATTATGTAATATATAAGATAATTCTCCCATTCTTCTAAACGCGACAGTACATTTTGTGCCTAAATATTGTCAGGACGTGTTTAGCAGTGTTCTTCAAAAAATTGATATTTTACCATATTTATTATTGAAGCTTAAAATTAATAAATGTTGTCACAAATACAATAGTAATCATTCGCTGCCGACAATAATAACATACATTAAAATCGACGGATTTGCAAAAACAGTAAAAATATATCTTTTCTTTAAACATTTCATGTTTTACAAAATTTATATTCTTTTATAAAACAAAAATTTTCACTTATGTATATACAGAACAAAATGCAGTTATGTGATTTTTCCTAGAACTTAGTTGTGCTCTCTACAGTTATTAGGGGTTATTAATAGTTATTAAGGATATTACGTTAAGGAATCATAATAAAAAATCCCATAGTAGGCATAAGACTTGTGAGCAGGTATAACGAATCCGCTTCTATTCTCAGGAGAACCGGAGAAAAACACGGGCCAGGATAGGGTCTCAGAATTAATGTACATACCTGTGCCGAGGTTTAGTACATATAAAACTAAACTTATATGAATAATAACACACAATAAAAACATGCAAGACAATAGTTTTTAAATCGTCTACAGTTTTTAAAAACTGTTACAACAATAGTGTGATAAGGTACAAGACGACTTAACCTTTTATTAAAATTAATAAATTCTTTTACATTGTAAAAGCTCACGTGTAAATGGTATCTTTTACCCGCATTAGCATTTAAAACCCACATCGCATTTCGTGCTTTTCTGACGACTCCTTCCGGATGCGTGAATGTTTATGTCTTTCAGTATACATTTAATTATCCAACTAGGTAGGACTAAGTTAATTTATTGTGAAAAATAAAAATATATTAATAATAATTACCAATAAATGCTTGCGTTTTAAAAGTTTAAGTAATGATGTTATTCATTAATGTTTGGGATTATATTATTATTGGAATGGGCCCTTAATCCTTTATTTTCACTTATGTAATAAAAAAATAGCTCTTAGAAAATACCAGTTTTCCATTTCAAAACTTACAAGGGGTAAATTTTTATAAAATCTTTTCGTAGCGGACGTTCTTTACAATCTTTTGTGTCACGCTCTTCTTAACCTCCACCTCTACGGATGACGTGTACCCCATGTGGTCTGAAGGGTTCATAATGCCATTCGATAAACCATTAATCATATCATAATACAGAATAACCATGGACCCCTCCCTAATATTGGTCTTTTTTGCCATTTTTTACGTTTCTCTCTTTCCACCCCCAGCTCTAAGAATACAGGGTTTCTAAGTAATACCATCTTGAACATAACGGCATTGTTGTCGAAATATCTTCTCAACCCTAAAACTATGTATTCATTTTGTAAACATTTTATGTAAACAGACTATGTAAAACATTTTTTTACATGTCAATATTTGTTTTCAATTATTTTTCTCCATGAACAGATCTCCATATCCTCCACCCAAGGGGTGCTAGTGCTATATTTGTTTCATGATGGCTGAATTAAGTCTAACACGATATCGGGATTTCATTATCAACTTAGCGACACCGGTATGTTATGTTTTAAACTTTTTTCATAGCATCCCGTTTCTTAGGGGTGCTAGACTTTATACAGGCTGATTGCGAACTTTGACGTCTTCGAGAATGTCACTACTAATTTCAGCAGCTTCGAGAACTACGTTATCAACACTAATATCAGTCACATTTGATTATTTTTACATTCCACACCTCATTACTAAAACAAAGAGTGTTTATTTCTTATAGGGGGTGATCGTGTACTTATTTGGCAATGAGGGTGTCATTTAATTTCAGCTGTCTAAAAATGATTTATTTTACACCAAAACCGGTCTTTTTATGGTTATCTGTCTTTCATTATCTTTCATGGGTATATATGCAATATAGACTTATTGTTACCTTAGAATGCATCTGGGACTTCCCTATCTATCCCAACACGAGCGAAAAGTTTGGTTTCGAATCTAATATCGGATTTTTTCGATATATTTACATATCATCCCCTTTTCACCCCTTCCCCAGGAGTGCAAGGGATATCTTACCCCCCAACGTGCTCGTTGTCATGTAATCAGTCATCTGTGTATAAAATTTTGTTGAAGTTGCTCCGGACACTCTAGAGTTATAATGGGATACAAACATAAAACACTCCAATCCCTATTTCACCCTCTTAGGGATGAATTTTCGTTAAATCGTTTCTTAGTGGATATCTTCTCGCTAAAAGGAACCAACTTGCCAAATTTCAAGTTTTTAGGCTTTGTAGTTTCTAAGATTTCGTGTTTAGTCAGTCAGTGAGAGTATTTTCCCTTAAGAGTATTATTTATCTCCCCGAGTGTTAAATATCGAAGAATTATTCCCGATGCACCTAAAAGATTTACGAACGCGACCGGATATCCGACCAGCCGAAACTACATACCCAATGAGTCATTGGCGACGTCATTCTCCCTCTACACGTGGAAACGACTAGCGTTAAGGAGGTGCAGCTGAATTACAGTATCACAGAATCACGAAAGCAGTAACGTAGCATTACAGCAGGGAAGTAACACGACGAGTAGCAACAAAAACGGCGGAAGTGGTAATAGGAGAAGCAGTGGCAGCAGTAGCCATAATAGTAGCGAGCAGCACAGAACGACAGCGAGAGGACGGGCAAAGCGCCGTCGTAGTAAGCTGCATAGTGCTTCGCGCAGTCCAAGTGTAAGATTTGATGTGGCTGGATGCAGGGTATCGGACTCAGTTAGTGCACTGCGTCACACGCCAAGCCCGCAGATACTCTTTTCAGTTGCGTTGTTGCGCAGTAATTCAGAATTCCTATTACACAGTTATAGGTGTTGTAGAGGTGACTCAGGACAGACATTTTTGGGAATAAACCCGTGTCCGGAAATGCGCCGTTTGGAAGATAAATGTCTGAACGATGGAAGGCAATACACATTCCCAGAGGGTGGTGTATCGTGTCACATAATGTCTTGTGTAACGTCTTGTCACGTGTCATCAGAGAACAATCAATGAATTGAAGCATGTACATCAGTTGCCACTGAGCGATCGAGAAAGACAATGCATTACAAAATGGCAGAGTACACGTTTTCCGAATTAACCGATATGTTGCTCATCTTCGGTGAAAGTGGACGAAATGGTCCATTAGCACAACGCCTGTATCACGAACGATTTCCGGGTTGTGCCTGTCTCTACATCCCGTTTTTTCAAGACTGGAACAACGGTTTCGGTAAACCAACATCTTCAAGGCTAATAGAACCGATTGTGGTCGTGACCGGACGTGCTGCACTGTTGACGTGGAAGAGGAAGTCCTTCAAGTGGTCGATCAGAACACGTCTACGGGTACCAGCTACATCGCAGGTGACGTGAATGTATCGCAGAGCAACGTCTGACGAGTTCTTCATAAACAGTAACTTAACAGTTACACCCTCCAGATGGTGCAGGCATTAGGTTCAGCTGATTTTGAGCCACATGCCGAATACTGCACATGGTTCCTACACCGTTGAGTCGACGTTCCACTTTCCTCTGTTCATTCTCTTCGCAGATAAAAAGCATTTCAGAAACAAAGGTCTACTCAACCGTCGTAACAGACACACTTGGAGTAAGGAAAACCCTCATGCCACACATCCTCATGGATTTCAACATAGTTTCGTTAATAATGTGTGGGCTGGTATTATCCATGGTCGTCTGATTGACCCATGTATTCAACCGCCCCGCTTAACGGGTCACAGCTACTTGGTCTTCCTGCAAGACGTACTGGTGCAGCATTTGGGGGATCTGCCATTGCACGTCCGGCGGACGACGTGGTACTAGCGTCAGGGCGCGCCAGCCCACTTTTCACGCGACGTCCGTTTGCACCTTCACCAACCATTCGGGGACAGGTGGCTAGGTTGCGACGGACCGATTCGTCGGCCATCGCGATCGCCCTACTTCACAACTATGGTCTTTTATCTGTGAGGTTACATGAATAATATAGTTTACGAGAACCCTGTAGTCACAGGACGATATTTTTCTCCGTGTAATGACTGCAGCGGAGATCATTCAAAACAAACCTTTGGACCGTGTGTAAGTGAACATTTTTCGCAGGTACACTTTGTGCAACGAAACTTTGGTCGTCACATCGACCATATCTTGTAGTTCTCGCTGGTACGAGTTGGTTGATGCATGTGCAGCGTGTCCCTTGACGTTATTTTAAGTTATGCATCTTCCAAACGGTACCTTTCCGGACACGGGTTCATTTTGAAATATTTGGATGCCGAAATATTCTACAGTTTATTTTCTATAATACACCTTACTAATAAATTCTGTGTATATTCATTTTATTGAAGTTCGCCTCCTTTTCTTTCGCAGTCTGTGGATGTCTCTGCAGAGAGTTATGACGGAGAGTCACCGGTGTTTTTTGCGTGTGCGGCTGACTGCGTCTCCTGCGCTAAGACATTACTTCGTCGTGGCGCTAAAGTTGACGGCGCTGCTCTGACTTCACTGTATCCTGCAGCTGTAACAAACAACATCGAAATGCTAAGGTATAAGGAGAATCTTGCTTTCGTTTTAACCGACACATTTAAATGCCGTACGTTATTATGACAAATCATGTAACCTTTATTAATAACGTACCATGTCACAGCAGCTAATATAAATGAAGAGACTTCAGCCAATATAAATAAAGTCTCAGTCCATATAGCTGTGACGATTGAAAAGGTTACCCTCTGCGACTTAAAATTGCAGTTGTAATACTGGGATACGGCAATTTAGATTTCATCTAGACGCTTTTCCCCCAAAAACGTTTCATGATGAGTCTGGTGAATTAACTCATTTAGAAGTGTATTTATATAACATTGACCTTAGAACATTGATCGAAATTCATGTGATGTTCACTTCGCTGTTTCCGGAGAGTAACTTCGTTTATTTCCCCCACGTGGTCATACGAAGTTTGCGACTACTTTTTTTGTAAATCAAGTTTATTTTACCAAGTGTGTCTTAATAGTACTTGTCATCGTAGTTCTTAGTCGGCTGAAACGGGAGATTCATACTACAGAGTAAACTTTTGATTTCAGTCTATTATATTATTTAAGTATTTAATTACGACATCGAAAAAATTCATTGCTGAACACATTTCTTTTAAATTTTCTCCTAGAAAATTACCTGTGTTGCTGCTCCTCTAATAAATAGTCTCACCATCATCCATTAGATGACGTGATGAAATTTAATTTCTTTTTTTACAAGAATTCAAGAATTCTATGATAAAAATTTACATTAAGGTACTGCATAAAATTTGTGTATATTTAAGGTTTCTTATTTTAGGGGTTTTAAAACGAATCAATAAATAAATCTTTCTTTAAATTTCTACTGACTTGATAAAAACAACTTACTTGAACAAGAACCAAGTCTTCAGTTTTATTTCATATTAATTTTTAGTAATTTTTAAGTTAAATTATCCCACTAAATAACAAATTATTTTAAATTATGAAACAATTTTTTGTTCAAAATCTTGGCATTCCAATACTTGAATATTCTAATGGGATTAGAAAATCGTTGCCCGGATGCCAAGGTGATACGAGCAACCAACAAACCATCAGCAACCATCTCCCGGCTCCTGTGTAAAGTGTTCAAGTTGTCATGGGTCATATATTTATACTTTGTTCTTATTATTTTGATTTATGTATATTCTATTCAGTGTCACTATTATTCAGAAGGATTTCTGGAAAACAGAAGCGATTTTGAAAGTGGGTAGTTCAAACGATTCGACCGGGCATACAATCATCTTTACGAATTTTGTGTAAACCTTAATAATACGAGTATATTAAAATTCATATTATTTCAAAAGATTTATTTAGATTATATAAAGTCTGTGAAATAACTTGTACCTCCAGATTCTTGCTTGACGAAGGAGCTTCCGTGAATGCAACTAATAAATATGGTCACACTGCTCTATATTGGGCTGCTTGTGCAGGACAAATGGAGGCCGTGCAATTGCTTTTATTGCGAGGTGCAGATGTTAATTGCAGGACGTGCGAGGGACTAACTCCCTTGGACGTGGCAAAAATAACAAAGGAAAAAGAGGTCGTTAAAATTCTGCAAAATCACACAGTAAGTATATTCAGTCATATACAATTCGGTCAGTATCTTCTAAGAAAAAATACATGAGTATATTAATTATTATCATTTAAGGAAGGTTATTCGTCACAAGCATCTTTTGTTAACATGGAAAACGATCTAATCCATTAAGAAATGTGAATTCAATACCAGTTATTCTTACGAAACCCACGATTTGTATACCTTTTCCATATGTCGTTTCGGTAAATACTAAAAGCAATGGTGTGTAGAAGCAAAAGAAGGATATATTATTTAATTTTATTCAAACAACTAAAATCAAGAAAGTATTTCAGAGTAATAGTCCAAAACATATACGCCAAAAATATTTTAAAAAACAATACGTTAACGAATAAAATAAATTGTAGAATTAAATACTTGAAGCGTACTATATATTCACTTTTTACTTTACAGTAACATATTATTAAGAGGGAAAGTATAAAATAGTTCGAAAAATAATCTTACGATCTATCCAAGTTGGCTACAGGAGAGACTATCTTTAATTTTTTGCAGTGGTCCAATGACGTATGAGTGTGAGAAGAATATTGTTTATGCGATAACTCACGAAACGTTAGTGAAATCTAACCAAAAAATAACTGATTTTGTATGCATTGGAAATAGAAGCTTATTTGTAGACAGATAATTCTGACTTTATTTATATACCGCGCTCCTTTTCTAGTTTACTAAAAACTACAAAATGTGAAAAAGTGAATATATATATTTTCATTGTTCATTAAATTCTGCGTACAGTTTTTCCATACGACGCACCATTTTCTACCGCATCTTTGAGAAGTCTTGTTTTGAGCAGCCTTTGGTAAAAATACAAAGTGTTCAGGATGGAAGATAATTCCATCAGTCTGTAATGGGATGAGCAGAATGAAGTTGGGCCGAAAACCCTTTAAGTTTGTGAGGATAAATTTTTTTATATAATTCTGGATGTTATTTTTTCATAATTATGCATGTTTAACGTTTTATACTTAAATTATTTCCCTGCTTAGGTTCATTGCTATTGAGGATGTTTACTATTATGATCTTTTTTGAAGAATTTTTATTGGAAAGTTGAGTGACACATACTCCGAATTTTTTTGTTGATATGCCATCAAAAGACTTTTTTTAATTGATCTAAAATTTTCTCAATCCTATACTATGTCCGCTCACACCGTACTCACTTTTATAATTGTCTTAAAAATAGCTAATAAAATGGCTAATATAATATTTAGCGTTTAAAACTTTGCAGTTTATTGAAGAAGTTACATATATAAATTCATCATAATGAAGAATATGCACGACATTTTCTGTGCACGTAGATTCATTAGTGGATTTTCTTCGTGTAGGGATGAATGTAAGTTCTCGGATAAAGGATCCTAACCTACACTCTTTGTATAAAAGATTCCAAGTTTCTTTAATAACACCATGTTTTTATAATCATATCAATTTATAACACCGTCTTCTCAGTCTGTGTCTCCAAACACACACTGGAGGAAGGTATGTAATTTTCTTTTTCCAACGTCGCTTGGTGCCAAGCGATTGCATGTTTCTAATTTTGTGTTTTCTTTTCTTTCTGCTTCTGTACTTTGCTTACAAATTTTCCTTCAGTTACTTCCAAAAGACTGAGTTTTATGACAAATCAATGAAACAATTAGTATTGAACATTGAGTTCTCTAATTAAGACAATTTTTTTTTTTTTTTGGGGGGGGGGAAGTAAACANAGCTGACACTTGATATCCAATATTGTTTTATAAGTGAATAATATTCTTCAGAAGACTATTGTAAACTTTTAAAAATCATTAAACTGACAATAACTAATTCAGGGTGTTCATAATCGTGTTTCGTTTCCAGGATTGATATTTTTATACTTGCCGGGTTTCATAATCCTAAGAAAATATCATAAACTTTGGAATCGAACAAGAAAAACAATAAATCATTCTTGAACTTTCAATGTTTTACATTTTAATGTAAGCAAAATCTAAAAACTCAATTAAAAACCACGAGATATTTTTAAAAAAATATTAACTCTGGAATTTTTTTGGCTGTCTATTTATGAGAATAATTGTAGAAGGATGGATTTTACCTTGAACTCTCCTGAGAAAAATTCAATTTTTTTCTGTTGAAATACTTGTTTATGGTGTGCAATTTTTAATTTTTTAAATTACTTAGTAAATAAGAAGCTCCTGTGCTTTGCAGCTTTAGTTGCTGTGAAAAAAAGAGATTTTTAATAAGTTTGCGGTTTAATAAGTATATTTGTGAATCGGTCATAATTTCAAAAGAGTGTAGTTATGACTTAAGAAACACAAAGCTATTGTCGTAAGGGGGTTCAAGTGTCCCGCGCATCAGACGCGCTTCCATAAACGATACAGAACTACTGACTGAGCGATACAGAGCCACAATATAAATATGCAAGACATTAGCGCTAGCGAAAGAGGAGAAGAAGGAGTTTAGGAGAGAGAGATATGTGACTCCACTCCCCCTTGTTGGTTAGAATTGACTCCATGGTCTCTGCCAAATTCTTCCTGCCTCGCTTCCTTTCGGTCTGAGTTGAAATTAACTGTGTCAGTCGAACCTACTTTTGACACTATCTTTACCCATGTCACAACTACACAATACTGCACAAAACTCGTCAGTATTGCTGTTTCTTCGCTGGATGCTTCACGCCACCGCTCCCTGCACTCTGGGTGAGTTGAATAATAAAATCTATGCTGTCAATGCTGAGAATAAGGCTGTTATTACTCCTTTTGTCCCGTCGCTAGATCTACAAGATTAGGGCATCTCCCACCTCCTTTCTAGCCAGCTCCCTTTAAAGTCGGACGACACAGGTTCTCCCTCTGTAACAAGGGAAGCCGCCGTCGCCCCGATACTTCTTCCTCTTCTTAATTAGGCTCTACAAAATTATTTTTTTAACTTTTTGACCTTTTCAACTGTTGCCTTTCATTATTTTCTGATATTTACTTTGTGTGTTCAATTCCTAATTCTCAAGCGTTTAGGACATCATATTTCCATCTTATTTTCGGTCTACCTTTTGCTCTTGCAGTTAGGGGATTCCATTAATAACCCTTTTTTACAAGTCTTTCCTCTAGCATACAATAGACATGCCCAAACTAGCTTAATCTCAGGGCATTAATATAACTTGTTATATTTCTTAATATTTTTTTATTGTTTATCTCACTATTGCCTCTTAATCTCCAAGTATAATTAGGCAGTTTTATAGGTCCGTAATTCTTTCTCAGTATCATCCTTGAAATATCATCTGCCTTTTTCTTTCTGACTATTTGTGTACCCCTTTTTCCGTTGCATAAGTTACTACAGGTCTTATTGTTGTCCAATATAGCTTGAGTATTGCATTCTTCGAAAGTAATTTGTTTTAAAACAGGGTTATTTTTCTGTAATATGCTCTATTATCGAGTAATATTCTGTCTCTTATCTCTTCTTCCATTGAATTATACCCATTGATTATTCTTCCAAGACATTTGTATGATTTGACATCTTGAATCTGCACATTGTCAATTTTAATATCTATTAATTTTTATCCGCCAGACTCGCATGAGTAAATGTTTCCTTTTTTTGTCTGTTTTCTGTCTGAAATACGTCAATGAAACTTTGTTTATTTCTCACGGTTTATAGAATATTGTCAGAATATGCTTTACACTGCTTTGGTCGTGTGGATATGTTACCTTTAGTTTCAAGTTATTTCATGATTACATCGATAATTATACTAAAAAAAAGATAGGTCATAAAGAGTCTCCCTGCTTGACTCCAAACTCGACTTCAAATTTATTGCTAAGTTAATTGTTTATTTCAACTCTGGCTGTGGTGTTTGTGAGAGCAAAAGTAAGTAATCAAATTAATTTTTCTGGTATATTATATAAGAGCAGGCACTCAATGATTTTGTTCCTGAAGACGGAGTCAAATGCTTGCATATGATCTATAAATATGTTGAGTAATTCTTTCTTAAATTCATGACTTTTCTTGAAGGTCTGTCACACAATGAACGTATTATCAATTGTACACCTGTTTGTACGGAGACCCATTGCCTGTCACAAAGTTTCAGCTCAACCATTTCAGACATCTTAGTATTTAATAGGATTGTAAAAATCTTATACGCCAGGTTTAGCAATGTCATAGGTCTATAATTAAGACAATTCTGTCTATCCCCTTTCTTGTATACTGCGAATATTATTCCTTCGTTCCACTCTTCTTGTAGTTATTCTTTATTTAAGATTCTCAGGATTAACTCGTGTAGTCTTTTCCTTAGGGTTCTCCCACCTCCTTTTTTTAATTTTGGGATGATGTTATTTGGACCTGCTGCTTTGTTTAGCCTTAAATTAGAAATTATGTAGCATACTTCATTGAACGTCGGTGGAGTGACTTCTTGTTGGACATTTATATAATTGCTAATATTGATGTGCGGTTTTGGTTTGTTCTTTGGATTCAATATCTCACATAAGGATTCTTTCCATCTTTGTAGTATTTGGTCGGTATGTACAAACACACTTCTCTCTGTATCTTAGCATAATGTTGGGGTACACATGTTATGTTGTATATTTCTTTTGATATCACCAAAGAACTTCCATGATTCATTCTTTATAAATTTTCTCGTATTTGTTCTATCTGGTCGTTAAACCACTTTTTCTTTCTTTCTTTTGAATACTGTATTTCTTTCTTTCCTTTTAGTTTGGTAAGATTCAAAGTTAGCTCTTGTTCTATTTTGCAATAATTCTTCCTAGTTTGATTCTTTTCTTTGATGATCTGCCTGCACTCTTCATCCTCACATTCACTTCTTTGAATCCGTTTTTGTTTACCTATTAATAAGTTTGCTCCATCATGTACACTTTTCTTTATTTCCTCCCACTCTTCATCAATTTCTATATCTTCTGAACTATCTCTAAATGTTCTAGAGAGTACAGTTCTATATTCCTTCAGTTTTGTAGAGTCTTGCAAGTTGATTTGATCCGATTTGCATGTGTTTGGTGGTTTCTTTTAATATGATCTTGGGAAATTTTATTTGAGTATAGTTTTAAATAAAAAGTTATGGGAGTCAACATAGGGACATTTTAGAGATCTCACATCTTCAATAATTTCCTTCTTATTATAATTTATTAATACATGGTCAATTTGATTGATTGTCTTTTGATCCGGTGATACCCAAGTTCCTGTGTGTATCTATTTATGTTAAAATAGTGTACTCATAATTGTCATGTCATTCGATGCAGTCAAGTCAACCAGTCATTCACCATTTTCTTTCGTTGTTTCATACATGGTATTGTTTCCAGTTGTGTGCTTATAAATTCCTTCCTTTCATAACTTTGCATTGAAGTCATCCATGAATATTAATGTATCCGACCTGGGTACATTTTCAGTCATGCTTTCATCATAAAATTGTCCTTTGATTTCATCTTCTTTTTCATTTGTCGGTACATATGCATTGATTATTGTTATGTTATAGTATTTTCCATTCAGTCTTAGTTTGCATAGTGTAGTTCATTCCAGTCTTAGTTTACAATCTCATTTAGTGACGTAAATTAGATTTTATCCCTAATCATTCATTTTTTCTTTAGTAAAAAGCAATTTCTAGCTTTGCCTTCTTTAGTTTCTGGTCCAGTAAAAAAATACAAAATCTTTCTTCTTGATAAGCCTACTTACACTCCATCTGGTTTCTTGCACAACTATGATACCTAATTTTGTACTGCTTACTTCTTCTATTAGTTCTTGTAGTTTTCCAAGATTCATCAGAGTTTTCACATTCCATGTTCCGATATTCATTACCAGCTTCTTTTGCTTTAGTCGTTTTACATTTCTATTAACCTTGTTCCGAGGCTGATTTTTTTAATTGTTAGCAATAGTTTTTTTAAGGGAGATGGGTAGCTTACCCAACGCCCCAACCCTCCTCTTCTTTTCCGGGTTTAGGACCGGCAACGGAATTAGAGAGGTACTCAATCCACCCCTCCAATGCCGGAAGCAGAGTTGTCGCCCCGACACTGTGACCAAGAAAAAACGACTGCCTATGTTGTAAAACTTAGAAAACGTTTTTATTTCTATTATTTGGAACAATCATATTCTTTATTTAATTTACGTTTAAAATAAAGCATTCGATAGTTAGAGTTATAAAATATTATTGTACATTATTCACTCTTGAATACCTTTCCAAACAGTAATTAATATCTATTGGAACAATTTTTAATTTGGAAAGGGATGGGGTCACACATTGGAGTGAATATTACAACATATTTAATGACCCATTTACCAGGCCCACTCTGTATGTTTCATCTCAAGGACGAAGTTTTTCCTGGCTATAAATTGCAAAGGGGATTGGGTTCGGCCGGTATTTTGTGTAAAAATCACATAAATCCTTTTTAAAAGAAACGCAGCTTTCATAAAACATTGGTATGATTATTATTGAAAAATACACGAAGAAATCATTTTAAGAAATCATTTTCTTTTTCTTTTCTATGTTTGGGAATTAACTCATATAGATGGAGGTTTAAAAAAATTTTACCGCGAGGAGTTTTTGGGAAAATTCAAAATATTCTGCAAACAAGCATATTCCGACAAATTGGACGAAGTAATCAAACAAGAGATCATTTATGTGTTTGGAAAGGGTGCTGAAAAATTCCTTGGTCCTTATCTGTTGTTTCTAAAACAATGGTCAGAATATATTGATAAAAATTATTGCATCTCGAACGAAGTTCTATCGGATTTTTTCGGACAACAATTACGTATAACAACCCTCGGTTCTATTTGCAAGAACCTAGAATTCAAGGTAAGGTGACACTATGATTAAGTTCTCAGCGTTTATTTGGAAATATAAAAAAGCAAAAATGCCATTCTTTTAATTTAAATGTATTCTTGAAACATTCAAAAATTGTTTTCAATTATCACAGCGTTGCGACGTTCTAATTAACTCCGATTTTTACAATGCCATTAGCCTGTTTATTATTTTAATTGAATCAAGATTATTATTCTTGGAATGCTTATTTATTTATATACTTATTTGCGCACACACTCATACGCCAAAGAAAAAACATTTTGGTCTATTTTTTTACTGTCTTAAAACCCTGTACTCTAATTTGTTGACATTACCAGGATTTAAATATAAAATCTTTCTATTCCAACCCCTCTTATTTACTGTAGTGTAATCATTATGTAACCTCACGCACAGCTCTTCGGACTAGCATTTTTTCGGTCACATATTCCTTGAAATCTCTAAATATTTCTTCATTCTCTATATATATTTCCCAGTTCTTTAGGTTAAAAATTCCCCTTTGTTTAAATTTTATTAATCATCTCCCTCGCTCCTCTCCATTTATCATGCAATCAAAAATACAATCTCACTCTCAGAATTTACAATTCCCCTCTTGTTGATACGCGTTCATTGCCCCACGTCCTGTCAAAATTTCTATTGTAGATCTGTAAATTTTGAACCATTTCCTATTCTTATTCGAACAAGTAATGTTATAAATCTAGGAAGGTCACGTCCCTCTTTTGCCTTTTCTTACCTAATTTGCCAACACATTATTAGCTTCCTGCTTACCATCCTTTTCCATCCTGTACATTTATTCTTGATTCGTTCTCTGTCAACTTCTACCTCTTCTCAACTCTGCACATATTACCGCATGGTCATTTTGTCTACCTTTAAGCCTATCGGTACCAACCCCATCATTACTTGAGCTGTTTTAGCTCCTATGCTCCGGTAACATCCGCTCCATGAGACTAAACATAACCTCTGTGAAGTACTAAATTTCTTTTCATTGTGTATTAATTTACAGTTTTTATGTCACATACTCGCGCAATCAGATAGTATAGGCATTATTTCCCGTTTGTTTCATTGCACCACATCATTTATTTTCATGTTATTTTTATTCAAGCCAATTCTTTGAAATTTGTAGAATTGTAGAATTTGTTTACAAATATACTCAATGTGATTTGTGAATTTTTAAGTTTTCATCAACAATTACCCTTATATATTTTATTTCTTCTACAATTTTCAATCTCCAACCTGAAACTTTTATAACTGGATTTATTCTTCTTTTATCCTTGTGTTTCATTCCAAATACTATTCCACAGGTCTTTTCTTGGGATATTTCTAATTTCCGATCATCACTTAACCTGATAAATTTCTCCAGCAACTTCTATTTCCCTTCGTGTATTTCCTTCTATTCCGAGGACCACGTCATCTGCAAATTCTAAGGCAAAATTTTAATTTTTATTTATTTCATTTAAAACTTTATCAACGTTTTTATTACAATATCGTCGACCAGTATGGCTCCTCTTTGGACACCCTGGTACCATCCGTTTTATTATTCTTTCAGATAGTTTTTTTTTATGTATAATTTTCTTCAGATTAGGATTTGATTATTCTTAGTACATTTCCTCGTATACTTACACCTTGTAATTCCTTTATCAGCACACTCCACTCCACATTATCAAAAGCCCTTTTGTGCTCCATCGTTATGGCAATGGTATAACTTTTTTCCTATTATTTATTCACAGAATTAGTTCATTTACCGCGACCTCCGTCCCTGTCCCGCGTCTAAATCCATATTGATATTTATTTATCTGACATTTTATCTCTTGCATACCTGCTTCCCCAATCAGTTTATGGATTATCTTTCCCAGAACTGGTAGTAAGCAGATTGGTATATAGGATCCTGGTTTGCCTTATCTGTGTTATCTCATTTTAAAAAGGATTTCACTTCAGCAATATTCCACGCACGGGGAAAGTATCCGTACTGTAAACATACTGAATATATCCTCTCTAATTTATCAACATAGATATTTTTCATATTTTGAATCATTTCAGTAGTTAACCGATCATAACATGGACCCGTTTTGGTTCTCAACACATTTATTTGTTGTTCCATTTTCATCTGAGTAAACTCATGACATTCCTCTTCAATAAAATTCATATATTCTTGCATCTATCTTCGTTTCTCTTTCAGTGTCAGGTATTTCTTCCATCATCACTTCTTCTGTCTCCTTTTATCCACACGTAAACCTGTTTCCTGACTGAATACTATTCCATGTCGTCGTCTTTTTAATTTCATCTCTCCCCAAGACGTAAGTCTGTCATCTATATATTTCTTTGATACTGCTCTAAATAAAATCATTCCAGGTTGCTCCTCTCTTTTCTAGTAATTTCCATTTATTTTTCTTCTTTGTCATTATATTTTCTTGTCGCTCCCTCTCCGTCATTACTGATCCAGTAGCCAACGTTGAGACGTTCGTCTTTATTTTTTTTTTCATGACATAAAGCTCCTTATCCCACCAAGGTTCTCCTTTTCTTGTATCTCTACCTGTTCTCTTAGATTCCGAATCTATTCTACGCAATATATTCTCTTGTAACATATCTATAGTTCTATCAAAATCTACCTCATTAGTATTATATTTCTCTCCATTGTGTGTTTTCTTATTTTGCGTCTCCCAACTAACACGTTGATAATTCACAACACACCGTTCCTTCTCCTTCTGCTGCTCGACTATTTCCGTTATCGTAAATTGTATAGTTCTATGGTCACCAAAAATTGTCCTGAATATTCTCCACTCGTGTACTTCCGTTGTTTTTGTTTGAATCGTCATTGTCGAATCAATGATTGATTCTCCATTATCCGTTCTAAAAGTAGCCTCTCCAAATGTATTGTAAATTTGCAAATTTTATTTCCAAATTATTTTTTCCAATATTTTACACTTCTCGTTAATCATTGTATCACCCCATAATTTAGATCTCCCGTTGAAAACTCCACATATAAGGATATCTTTGTCCTTGAATTGTTTATAACTTTTTCTACTTCATCGAAAACCTTACTTTCACGACTTACAAACCGCACACACACGTTTAGCAGTAAGACAGTTGTTCTTCCTTTATTAATTAACACTCTCTGCACATCCATCCCTCTGTGATCCTCGTTTGTACTACTCTTGTTGTTACCAAAATTGTAACTATACCTCCACTTACATGCACTAATCGATAACTCAGACGAAAACTTGTTAGTCATCCATAACACAAATGCGGTTCCTGTATTATTCCAACGTCAATTCCTTTTCTTCCATATGTTTTATTAATTCAGCTGTGCTTTCAAAGCCTCCATGTACATTATCTTTTATGACATTAGTCCCTAAAACTTATTCTTCATTTCGTAATTTCTTTCATTCGCACATCTTTTTCAAATCCAGTACTCCGAACCGAGTGATTCCCATTCTTTCCTTTACGTATACAATTAATACACTTTTCTTCTTCATCTTTTTTGTCCAATTTCTAAAGTATTTGGCGCCACCACAGTGCCCACACGAAGCGGTCATATCCCGGCGGTCTTGGGACACATTGGCCGTATTTGTGATACTTGTAGCAAAGTATTGGGTCGATGTAACCCATATACCTGTATGACAGCACAGCTACGTATATTCTTTCGTGCTTTGTTATTTCAAAAAACATCTTACCACTCATTTTGACAACCCAATGCCTCTGTTTCCATTCCTTTTTCTCGACTGGTTTTTTTACTGCTGTTTTTGTTGTATCCGTTGTTACTCCCTCCGCGTTCTGTATAATTATTTCTAGCAAAATTTCTTCTTCTTGTTTCCCTTCATCTAAACCATAATTAATCTGTTTTGACTTTATTCTCTTTACTACGTTCTTTTGAAGTTTCTTTTGATCCGCCAATACCTTTCTTATGGCTTGCATATACTTGTCACGCTCTACAACAACTATTAAATCGTCTCTTCCAGCCTCTCTCCACATATCAACATTTATCTTATATTTCCGTATATCAAGCACCCCCACTCTGATGTGAACCCAATGCATAAGTTTCGCCCCGCTGTTTCTTACGCAGTATTACGATGCGTCTAATTTGATTCCCTTTATCTCGTCTCCCTCTTACAACCATATCCGCGAAACTCTGATTATACATATAATCCACTCGCCTATTTGTAATCGCTTATTTCATATCTTTAATTTCTTCTTGAATTTTCTCAGTTAGTTCATCCTGTGACCTACTTTCCTACTTTCATCCCCTCCGATTCGTAAAGCTTACTTCTTATAAAAAGGTGAACGAAACCTATTTCTTCTAACACTTTCCCCATGACGCGTGTCGGTTTCTCCATTTTATCCCCATTCGTGTCGAATTATTTCATAATGGTACATTCGCAGTTTTCTTTTATCTTTTCTTGGCAATCTCCCTCCCTCTGCTGCACAAGAAGATCCATTCTTCCCCTATTTCACATCTTTCTTTCTTCGTGTTTCTCACTTCTTTGGAGTTACATTCCAGAATTGTATTTTCTTTATACAACGCCACTATGTAACCCCCCCCCCACTAACGTAATACAATTTCGCAAAATCATGTGCTCCTTCCCGGCTGTCTTTCGAAATTTAACGCCATTTATAGTCTGTACCATTTTTTCAT
>NNCF01138193.1:68829-93010 GCA_002313205.1 Laupala kohalensis
CCTATGAAAGGGATTGCGTGTCTGGTTTGAATATTATTGTTTGGAGTAAGTGATGTGAGGTTCTTCGTGTGATATAATCTAACTTTCTTAGTGATTATATTATCAATGAGAAAGGTATTGTAGCCATTGTTTTC
Source organism: Laupala kohalensis (assembly GCA_002313205.1). Lineage (NCBI taxonomy): Eukaryota > Metazoa > Arthropoda > Insecta > Orthoptera > Trigonidiidae > Laupala > Laupala kohalensis. The sequence goes on from NNCF01138193.1 coordinate 68,964, forward strand.
TGCTATAAGTTTTATAGTGTCTATTTCTTTTTTGATTTTTTCTGGTGAGAGTGGAATGGTGAACAGACGATGGACCATGGAGTGGAAGGCAGCGTGTTTGTGTGATGGAGGGTGTTGTGAAGAATTGTGTATGGTAGTGTCTGAAAATGTGTCTTTCCTGAATATGTCAAACTGGTGGCGGTTGTTTACTAGACATATTCAGGAAAGACACATTTTCAGACTATTGCCTCTTTTTCTCCAAGTGTAATTAGGCTGTTTTATAGATCCGTAATTCTTTCTCAGTATCATCCTTGAAATATCATCAGCCTTTTTATTTCTGACTATTTGTGTATCCCTTTTTCCGTTGCATAAGTTACTACAGGTCTTATTGTTGTCCAACATAGCTTCAGTATTGCAATCTTCGAAAGTAATTTGTTTTGAAACAGGGTTATATTTGTGTAATATGCTCTGTTGTCGAGTAATATTCTGTCTCTTATCTCTTCTTCCGTTGAATTATCCCCATTGATTTTTCATCCAAGATATTAGTATGATTTGACATCTTGAATCTGCACATTGTCAATTTTAATATCTATTAATTTTTATCCGCCAGACTCGCATGAGTAAATGTTTCCTTTTTTTGTCTGTTTCCTGTCAAACCATATTTTTAAGATTGATCTTTAGGTTTCTGAAGTACGACAATGAGACTTTGTTTATTTCTCACGGTTCATAGGATATCGTCAGAATATGCTTTACACTGCTTTAGTCGTGAGAATATGTTACCTTTAGTTTCAAGTTATTTCATGATAAAACATATAGCTAATAAAGAGTCTCCTTGCTTGACTCCAAAATTGACTTCAAATTTATTGCTATGTTAATATTTTATTTTAACTCCGGCTGTGGTGTTTGAGAGAGCAAGAGAAATTATTCGAATTAATTTTTCTGGTATATTATATAAGCGCAGGCACTCAATGATTTTGTTCCTGAAGACGGAGTCAAATGCTTGCATATGATCTGTTAATATGTTGAATAATTCTTTATTAAATTCATGACTTTGTTTTGAAGGTCTCTCATACAATAAAGATATTATCAATTGTACACCTGTTTGGATGGAGACCCATTTGGCTGTCACTACGTTTCAGCTCAACCATTTCAGACATCTTAGTATTTAATAGGATTGTAAAAATCTTACACACAAGATTTACCAATGTTATAGGTCTATAATTAAGACAATTCTGTCTATCCCCTTCCTTGTATACTGTGAACATTATTCCCAGTAGTTGTTCTTTATTCCAGATTTTCAGTATTATCTTGTGTAGTCTTTTTTTAGGGTTCTCCCACCTCCTTTTATTAATTCTGGGATGATGTTATTTGGACCTGCTGATTTGTTTAGCCTTAAATTAGAAGTTATGTTGCATACTTCATTGAACGTCGGTGGAGTGACTTCTTGTTGGACATTTATATCATTGCTTATATTGATGTGCGGTTTTGGTTTGTTCTCTGGGTTCAATATCTCACATAAGGATTCTTTCCATCTTTGTAGTAATTGGTCAGTATGTACTAACACATTTCCCTCTGTATCTTAGCATAATGTTGGGGTACACATGTTATGTTGTATATTTCTTTTGATATCACCAAAGAACTTCCATGATTCATTCTTTATAAATTTTTCTTGTATTTGTTCTACCTGGTCGTTAAACCACTTTTTCTTTTTTCTTTTGAATACTGTATTTCTTTCTTTCCTTTTAGTTTGGTAAGATTCAAAGTTAGCTCTTGTTCTATTTTGCAATAATTCTTCCTAGTTTGATTCTTTTCTTTGATGATCTGCCTGCACTCTTCATCCTCACATTCACTTCTTTGAATCCGTTTTTGTTTACCTTTTGGTAAGTTTGCTGCATCATGTACACTTTTCTTTATTTCCTTCCACTCTTCATCAATTTCCATATTTTTGAACTATCTCTAAATGTTCTAGAGAGTACAGTTCTATATTCCTTTGGTTTCGTAGTCTTGCAAGTTGATTTGATCCCATTTGTAGGTGTTTGGTGGTTTCTTTTGATAAGATCTTGGGAAATTTTATTTGAGTGTACTTTTAACTAAAAAGTAATCGGAGTCAACATTAGGACATTTTAGAAACGTCACATCTTCAATAATTTCCTTCTTATTATAATTTATTAATACATGGTCAATTTGATTGATTGTCTTTTGGCCCGGTGATAACAAACGGTTTCTGTGTGTATCTATTTATGTTAAAATAGTGTACTCATAATTGTCATGTCATTCGATGCAGTCAAGTCAACCAGTCATTCACCATTTTCTTTCGTTGTTTCATACATGGTATTGTTTCCAGTTGTGTGCTTATAAATTCCTTCCTTTCATAACTTTGATTTGAAGTCATCCATGATTATTAATGTATACGAGCTGGGTACATTTTCAGTCATGCTTTGTAGATCATCAGAATATTCTTCTTTGATTTCATCTTCTTTTTCATTTGTCGGTTCATATGCATTGATTATTGTTATGTTATTGTATTTTCCATTCAGTCTTAGTTTGCACAGTTTAGTTCCTTCCAGTCTTAGTTTACAATCTCATTCAGTGACGTAAATGCGATTACATGCTAAATCAATTCTTTCTTTTGTAAGAAGCCAGTTCCAGTTTGGCATGTTTAGTTTCTGGTCCAGCAAAAAAATACAAAATCTTTCTTCTTGATAAGCCCAATTACACTCCATGTGGCTTCCCTCTCAACTATGAAACCCAATTTTGTACTGCTTACTTCTTCTATTAGTTCCTGTAGTTTTCCAGGTTTAAGCAGAGTTTTCACATTCCATGTTCCGATATTCATTGCCAGTTTCTTTTGCTTTAGTCGTTTTACATTTCTATTTTCCTCGTACCGAGGTTGATAGTTTTTATTTTTAGCAACTGTCTCTTTTTACGAGAGATGGGTAGCCTGCCCCACACACCAACACTCTTCTTTCATCCGGGTTTAAGACCGGCTACCGAATTTCTTCTTACTAAATCCCATTTAAACACTCCCCCGAAAGGACTGCAATACCACTAATTTTCACACGTCATTACAATCTTATCAACAGAACTGATCCGTTTTAAAGTTTCTTTGATATGGTTCATTTGACGTTATAATATTTTATCATAGAAGGCCATCTTCAAGTGATGCCTTTTAACAGTCAATGACACTGCCTTTAACACTGAATGAACACCTGATCATACATTATTTGTAGAACAAGATGCCTTTATGTGCCTTGCAAAGTAATTATCTCTCAAGGAATGTGTTTCAGAAACAGACGTCACGGGAAGCAGTAAATTTCATAAGGCGAGGTAGCGCAGAATTCTCATCGTCTCCGCAGCCGTGGCTTCTTACGTACTGGAAGTTCACCCTCCCAGTTCTTGGATGGTAACGGCTGCCCAGTCAGCTCGTAAATTTCATCGGAAGTCAGATATCGATTTAAACCATCTCACGAAACTTGATAAAAAATAAAGTGCATTTTTTGCTCTCCTGATGATGATCTCAAAAAACTCAGTAAGATCCGAATAGTCAGAATCCACAGAATATCAATGTTCAAAAATATCTTGAATAATATAAGTTGAAATCTCAAAAACTCTTTCGAATGGTAAAAGTTGATGCGTCTCTGACAGCGCATCAGTGCCTTTCTACCAGTGTATTTCTAACAGTACTTGTCCAACAGCGTATATTCTTGCAGCGTCTAACTTCGAGTATTAAATATGAAAACTCCCCACTCATCCTTCCGAACTCGGTTAGCTTATCTCCACCGATCGCCTACGTCATTCCTTCTTTTCAACTAATCATCTACAACTAGTTGTTCACATGACTTCCTCGGAATGGTTACAATTTTCGTGACACAGTTATCTTTACCCACAAATCAAGAGCATCGTGGTCTGGTATTTTTTCAAAGTTGTCATCTAGTTAATATCCGCCCACTCGTGTCATCAGTTCCTCACAATACTTACAATTCATGCGTAAATAAGATATTAGTAAGTTTATTTCTTTCCAGCATTTTCGGAAAGAAATTGACGAGAAAAGCTTTTTGGCTAATCTGGAGATAATGAATGAACTGAAAAAGGCGGCGAAGAATGGTCTTAAGGATGAAACCCTTAAGATATTACAAGGTCCAACTCTTTCACCCTCAACTTTAAACGCAGCGCTTCGAACAGCGGCAGAGGGTGAAACTACTGGTCACACAGAGGTCACATCCATCCTCTTGGAATATGGTGCAAACGATTCTAGAAAGAAAATTGTATGTATATACCAATTTTTACACTCGTATTAAACTTAACTCATGTACAAAATTTGAGTCCTTCAAACACCTTATTGGATTGTATAAACTTATTATTATGTATGTCTCAAATAAAATCAATAGTTGCTTTATTCTTACAGACATGCGATGATTTAAACAAAAGACTTGCTCTTTAAAAATAAGAGTACTACTTCCTGTGAACTTATACTTTCCATAGACTATATGTGAGGATAGTATCTTGTATAGTTTTGTAAAGGAAGTAACAGGATAGTATTTTTCCAAATTTGTGTGGTAATTCTTTGGAATCAGGACTGTGTGACAGTACAAAAATCTTTACACTTTTTGCCGTTTTCCTAAAATTTTTAGAAATAACTCCGCTAGAACTTTCTAAGCTGTTGTATTTTTCTTCAACCAAAAACTGTTCAGGCCATTACATATTTACTTAGACGCTTAGAATAAGCCAGTAATTAGCAAAGATAATCGCCTGAAATTTTAAGTCAACCTGAGTTTTTCTGCTAGAAGTTTCAATTGCTTCTCGCGAGACGTAGCAGAATAGAGATTAGTAATTGCACGGAGAAGATAGAATGCACGAAACGAGTAGATCATTGCCATTAAAATATTCTGAAACACGGACGAATTAAGAAAAATAAGTGAGAAAATAGAGAAGGCAAGGCTTCCAGACACTGGCTCTTGAACTTAAAAAGTCATTGTGGGGGAAGAGTAGAAGGAGCGACATATTGCTAAACTCGAAAAGTTCAGCTCGGAAGAAGTTGGTAAATTTTTTAAGGTACAGGTTTATAAACTTCATTTCATGGTGAATAGTTAAAATCAAGACGCAAGTCAAAGAAAATGTAAGGTATGGCAGCATTTGAGAAAGAAGTAGGGGCAAGATGAAGAATAAGGCACAACTATTAGAGAGCTCCACACATGTTTCGTTTGACTCGAAATTAGTACAAGCAAAAAGTGTTGTAGGATTCCAAATGTGGTTTATGACCCTGAAAGAGACATGATTGATCAACTCATAACAATATGGATGCTTCATTTTCTGAGTCATCAAGTCACCGAAGAATTACTCGAAAGTATTTTATTCACACATATCATAATAACAATGATTTAACTCAATATATTTCTGAATTCTGTTCCCTAAATTGTTAAGTAAGATAATTTATTTTTAAAAATTACGATAAGATAAGCCTCCTAACACAGTTGCAATTATTAAAACATAATAATTTGTTTTACTTAAACGCTGGTGCTCTGGACGATAATTTACTGAACAAGACATGCTTCGGGACGCATGTTTGATTGCTGCTCTGGGCACTAAATAATTGCTGTAGAATTAGTGACATAATTTAAACTCTGTGACATTGCCCGTTCTTATATCACTTTACAAAATTGCATCTTGTTAAGAATAGATTCTATCTTCTAAGGAATTCTTAATTATTTAATTACAAGATTCAAATATGTATTCTAAAATAATTTATATTCATTTTAATATTGAAGCGATGTAGTAGGCTAGAATTACATAGAGAACCAACATCATAGATTTTGAAATAATAACTACGAGAATATTTTAGTCGTATTTAACATTCATAGTTTATTCTAAATTGTTTAAACAAACCTTTATCTGCGCAGGGACGGACTTCACTTCATTGTGCAGCGATGGGAGGAAATGTAGCGACGTTGGAGCTACTACTCAACATATTTAACAACTTCAATGTAAAAGATTTTATCGGATTTACACCGCTACACTTGTCCATCGGAAATTTGACTTCTCTACACAGACACGACGCGACGCAGCGTCTTCTGAGAGAAGAGGTGAGAGGCATTTGCTCGCGTCAGATCTATTTACAAGCCATGATTTTGTCCGTCATATAGAACAGAACATCCTAATGTCTCATAGCAAAATGTATTATACTTTTCTGCAAAGAAAAAAGTCATTAATTAGTAAACTGCATTTGATTTAAAAAGGAGCACTCAGAATATAAGCGGAACGATACTCTTTAATTGAAAGGGTTTTTTATTGATTTGTTATGTTGGAAATGTGTCTTCCTTATGGATTTTCAGATTAATACGCTTGTAACCGTGTTGTGATACGGTTAACCCCCTTTCTATACTTAAGAGTAAAAAAATTAAACGGTTAAGGACAGAAAGAGTAATGATATAATTTGTTCATAGTTGTAGAAAAAATCGAAAAATTACGTATCACACATTTTAATCGTAATTTCAAAGAATCCTTTCATATTATAACCTGCAGAATACAAATTCAACATCGTATCAAAATTTCAAGGACTTTTCTTTGGTATTTTGATTTTTGCTTTAATGAATTATTTAGGACAACACACTAAATACCTTTCCTCATTTTATTTAAAAAATACGTTCATTTCATTTTTGATCAGTTTTTAATTACCAAAAACTTACAAGCTTCATGTAGTTCTAGAGAGATCAAAAGAAAATATACTTCTCAGCGAGAGCGACAAATAAAATAAAAAAACATTTCAAGTCCATTTCTCTCGTTAAAAATGCAAGATCGACTATTCTCAAAAACAGTTTCTGGATATTAAAGTAGTAATATGTATTTACAAAACTTCATTCATATCTTATTAGTTCGTGATATATATTGAAAGAAAGAAAACACGAATCTACATGTTTTACCAAATTCAACCATTTAAAATACGAATTTCGAAATATCCAATCTTAGTGAGCCAACACAATCAAAATAGGAACATCCCATCAATTTTCCAGGTTCCTCTCTCTGTAATTTTTTTTGTAAATTAGTGAGTCAAAATGGTTAGATTTCTGAATTAAACTTCTTAAATTAATAAATTACGATTTTCGACATTTTGTGGATAATAGTATATTGTTATTGTGTTATTAGTAACAAAAAGTTTCGACTTGTCGTTTGATTTGTCGTCAGGTGTTACCGAATTGTAACAAGAAAGATTAATGTTGCTACAGATCAGTGGAACATGACGTTAAACGTAAATATGAACAATAAATACGCTTACAAAAATATCAGAAATTACGCAAAGAAACTACAATAATTTTACACTCTTAGTGCATAAAATCTAAGTTCCATTGGTTTTTGTTTTTATTATTATTTTAGATATGCACCATTTGTATTTACTTTGTTCAACTAATTTTGTTTGTCCTTCTGCACGTTTTTCTATCAAAAGTTCGTCGCACCTTCAAGGGAGTTTAGAGCATATTTCAGTTATACGCATAATAAGAGATCAAATATCATTTCAAATTATACAGGTATTTTAATAATTTAAGATATACAGGAACACTCTGGGGTTTAATTAGAGTCGGATTTTGTCATAAACAATCTAATCAATTTGCAAGGGGCGCAAGATTTTTGAAGCGTCAACAGGAAGTAATGTAAAAATTATAACATTTGAAAAATATTTCGTTTTCTAAATTTGTGTCGCACACTTTTCACGTCACCAACTAACTTAATTGCTTTTTATTAATTACCTTCCCCAAAACTGGGTTTAAACCGGCGCAAGCGGAGCCAAGGTCGCGACATGTCCAGACGATGACGCAATGTGGCGCAATCTTCGTCACACGGGCACACGATCTTGCTTGATCGGAAATTAAATAAAAATGATAATAAATAACGAAAATCACTTACCCAAAAAGACGATGCCACACAGCTTTGGTGGGTGATGTTGATGGTATTAAAAAACTGCCTCTACCGGCACACACACGTCCACCGGCGAGGAGGGACGGCGACATTCTGCGTTGGTGTCTCGCGTGAGCGCGCTTTCACACGTACCCACCGCTCACCCTACCGCAGGTGTGCGGTGACGTCAATCGCAAGGTGGAAGGAGGTGTGTAGATGAGAAGGTAGTCAACACAAAGAAGAAACTGTTGTTTGTTTTAAAAAATTCAAATGTGTTGTATTTTAGCAACACAATAAATTGTTCAGAGTAAAACTTATTTTATATATTTTGCGACAAATGCAGACCTTGCACGCTCAAGCAATGACTCAGAGACATGCAAGTCTATAGGTACAAAACCCATGCGTGCAAAATCCAAGCATACTAACATATGAATGATTTCAATAAACTCCTTCACCATCAATTGATGGTTCCTGAAAAAATGGTCTCGGTTACAGACTCAACAATTCCAAATCTTTCAAATATTGTCTTCCTGTTTTTTCGTTCATGTTCGACTTCCCTTGCAAAAGAAGGGAAAATAGGCAATAAGGATCTGAAAACTGCACAGTGATTGAAAGACAAATAATATAAAGTGGAATACGGAACGAAATAAGCAGATACACAGTTGATCGTGTCCAGCGCTACCGACCATCATAAATAGAAGAATGGAAGATTATAAGACAGTGTATGTGAAAGGTACACAAAAAATAAAATGGTTAAGACCCTACGTGGATGTAGATGTGAATATTATTAATGTAAAAATATATTGATACTGAAAACAAAAAATGCGTGCAAGACTCCAAATATAAGATCAAACATTGAAGATTATTTAACATAGTGATTTGGAATGATATTAAGAAGTAAGAGTTGAGTATATAAGTAGATGATAAAGAAAAATGATGAAGAAAAGGAAAAAATGCCCAAGTCACTTCACTCACGTAAGTCATCTGTTTGATTTTTTAATTTTTTTCTTCATCTACATCCACGTAGTTTCTTTGCTGTCAAGAGACTCATTTTTTGTATTCGCAGAATGTGCAGAGAATAAAGAAGAAAAGTGTCCCCTGATGGATGCTCTCCATCCACCACATTCCAAGGGAGGTATATGAATTTCTCCAAGTGTACACAAGATTTTTGATATATAAAAACTAAAAATAGTATAGAGATAAGGAAATAAAAAAAGCAGTAGGGGTAGAAAGACGATGAAAAAGAATTCAATATTTGTGTATTGTTGTGTAGAGACTGCTCCACCACATCAATCTAAAACAACTGTAATAAACGTGCGAAGAAAACTAAATAAATATTGCAAAACACGCCTTCTGACACGACACATGTGTACTACCTTCTAACCGAACACCATTGCCGACTTTGCGCGCAACATGAGAGAGTGTGTGAAACGTAAGGACGGTCATTATTTTTTTCGAAGTCAAACGCTCCACGATCGTCGCGTAACCCATCGAGAAAAGCGATGGTGCAACGAAACGATATGTGGATGCACTTGTTCATTCCACCGCACGTGAGGAGAAAAAAGAGGAGAGAATGGTTAAACGGGATGTGCGTGAAAAAATAAAAAATCATTCCACCTGTCATCCTCACCCTCACTTTCCGTAGTTCTCCAAATCGAGTGTCCACGACTATTGGTCACTCGAACCGGGTGCAACTGCGTTACGTGTACCCTATATAGGAGAGTTGCATGTGCTACTCCACTCTCCCGCAAAAAAGGATAGTGATGAAATGCAGATCTGAAAGTGATAATGATACATATTTGGTAAGACTCAATACGATGAAACATTTCCAGGTGAACCGAATCAGTATTATGCGTTTCAATACCATCCCAAATAATCCGACGTAAAGGAGAAGAAACCGAGAAAAAACTGGTCGCTGTTTGTCGAATGCGAATACATTCTTCTTTATCCACATTAGTTTTCACGCTGTCAACATTTTTACACGAGTTACAACAACACATCAAAATCCACTCTAAAGAGGAGAGTAAAAGAACGTTGTGAGTTTAGTCTTACAACACCAGTGGATGAGTCTACATCACAGGATGGTGCAGAAAGTTTTCAAGAAGAAGAAGAAGAAGACGATAGTGCTCGCGATGTGTAAACGTGCGGAAGCTTTTCTACCCTTTCTCCCTCTGATTGGAGCATTGGGTTCCACGCGTTCATTGGACAGCGGTGCTTCTGCTATCGCCAACGGCGTATCAAATGCAAAACGCTCGTGAATTGCGGATTCCTTATTTAAGAAGTGTGTTTGTGCCTAATACATTTGCGCATTAGAAGAAAAGACTCGAATCGAATGTGACCAATGTCAATGATAAAGCGGGACTTTGTACGCATTTTGTAGCCTACACCCTACTCGCAACCCGCGTGTGTTATTTGTCTGTAACCTTCGGTCCCCTTTCTCCATCCGTATTTCTTGTCTTTGTCGGAAGACAAATTTGTCGACATCTCACCTAACACACGACGAAAGTATAAAATTTTAAGAGTGAAAATTGCGGACGACTTTGTCTCCAATTTCTATATTACGACTGGAAAAGGGGAGTGTGTCGTAGATCGAAGTGATGAGTCGAACGCTCACCATCTACGGTACTGCTCCCGTGGTGACGGAGCGATATACACCGCCCATCGTGTTAGACGGATCGTTTGCTATTCCTTATAAAGTTCAACATTCCATCGCTCTAGTCCTCGGTTTCTATACCTGACTTTCACCACCTTTCACACCTCGGATAGTATTGTGAAATTTACAGACTGTTTCAACATCTTTATCGATTGTAATACTATCGAGAGCGGATGTATCAATAGCCGAAAAGCGAACACCATTCATCAATTTCATATAGAAAACCCACCCGGTGCTATTTTCGAAGGAACAGTGCAACACGTAAAGGGACGTCGTTACATTGAGAACACGTTACATTGACGACATTAGCGTTTGTTTAGAGGGTGGTGACGAGTCATTCACACGCTACCGCGCCGGAACACTTTTCTCATGCTGCCTTCTACTAAGACACGAGCCGTGTATATAATGAAACCGACATCACACTGTGTTCTGCAACACCGTCACGTTGACACAGAAGAGCAGAGGTGATATTAGTAAAGTAAAAATAGATTAAAAAGTGTTAATAAGTTATAAAAATGAAATATTTTTAATATTACGGATATTTTTAAATTTAAATTTTAATTTTTAATCTCAGCTATTCTTATATTTCTTAAGTGATTGTTTCGTTCATTAAAAACCGTTGAGAACCACGGAAACCCAAAGGATAGGGCAAGCGCTCTACGCATAAAAAGACTCTGGTTGGTAACTAGAAACCTGTAAAAGAACAAAAAATTCGGCTGCAGAATCAAATACATTCATAGAAAGAATATATATTTATATGCAGGGAAAAACATATACATGCAAACCAACTTACACAAATAAATCTTGTTTACATATTTACCTATATATACGTACATGTAAACATTTTTAAATCAATGAAACAGGCTAAAATATAATACTAATATTACTACTATTACCACTTATAATAATAACAATATTAATTTGAAAAGATATAAATTGTGTTCATTCTGGTCAATCTCCTTCATCAGTTCCGCCTCCTTTTTTTCGAACCATATTTAGAAACTTACCAAGGAGTAAAGTAACGGAGATTCTATTATCTCGCATTATTTCAAAAGCTAGAGTGTAATTTCTTAGTTTACGATTGTATCCTTCCTCAAGAAGACACTTTTTTCGACCTATTTCAGTGTTAACGCAATTTAAGAGAATGTGGACCCAATCTGGTTCCGTGCATAAAGAGCATTGCGAATCTCGACTTTATTCCTTATTTTCCATCCCCCAAGTCGAAACCAAGCGTAACCTGCTCTTGCTACCTTGTTTAATTTGTCTATGTATGGTTTTCACCCCCAGTCTCCTACCACAATATTCTGCACTATTAGTGACCTCTTTTCCTGTCTCTCAGCCGTTATGTTTTGTTTCTCTATGTCTTCCAAGTCTCTGAATAATTAACTCATAATCAGATTTCGCCGGAGCAGTCTGCCACAAGTGTCCTAGACCGGCAGTTTCGATTATAGTTCTAATATTTTGACCCCACCCATCGTTACACGTTAACTCGTAGCAATTGTATATATTGTTGTTCCTTTCCCCATTTCTTATTGAGACCCAATATTTAATGGCCCTCATCTTAATTTTTATTTCTAACGGTAAAACTCCGAATTCCCAAAGAGTACCACAGTTAGCTGTACTCGGAGGTACGCCAAGAGTATTTCTCAAGAATTTATTTTGAAGCGAATTCAGTGATGCGCAATCCCAAGCACCCCATGTTTTAGCCCCATACGCTACTGCAGGTACGAATATTGACATGTACATCGTTACTACAATCCTAGAATCAATGTCAGGCATGGTATCAGTATTTCTTTGGATTTCATTTAAAACGTACATGCTTCTTTGTTTTGATTTTTATATATGTCTTGACTAGGTTACGTTCATGCTTATTTTGACAACTAGATAAGTGTAATCTTTAACTTTCTCGAGAGGTTGACGTTTGTAATTCCAAATTTCATTTTACTAAACATCCATCCGTTTTTTAATACTATGACTTTGGTTTTAAATATATTTATAAGTAGAGACATTTTATCACAGAACAGCTCCAACGTATCTAGACCTATCTGAAGTCCCGGCGGTGTTGTGGAGAATAGAACAAGATCGTCCGCAAATAGCAACCCCGGTATCTATTTCTGTTCAGGAGGAGCACCTATTGTTGGGGCATCTGTGGATGCCTCACATAATGTTTTTATTATATCGTTAATAAAAAATATAATTAACATCGGAGAGAGAACACATCACTTCTTCACTCCGTAAGTTACTTGAAAAGTTGGAGATAGAGTAATATTATTTGTTTTAACGCATGCATTGCCAGAGCAATATAAAGCTTGCAAAATACGTAGGAATTATTTTGACACTCCCTTGTCCTCTAATACACACCAAAGGATGTCTCTGTTCACAGTGTCGAAAGCATTCTCAAAATCTACGAATACGCTGTACAGCTTCTCGCGTTTCTTTCGAGTNTTTCTCAAAATCTACGAATACGCTGTACTGCTTCTCGCGTTTCTTTCGAGTTTCTCTCTCGGCTAACGTGTTTAAAATAAACTGATTATCTATTGTGGTATTGTTGCTTCACCAGCCTGTAATGTCGAGAGTTTATTTTCTTTCTCGGCCCAGAGTTGTAATCTCCAGTACATAATTTTGCAATAAATTTTTCCAAAACCATTATGTAGTGAGATTCCCCTATAACTTTGGATTGTTTATATTTCCTTTAATTTTATATATAGCTTGTATTACAGCCGTAATCCATAAGTCTGGAAAAACACCTTTATCGTAGATATAATTTAAAAAGTCGGTTAAAAATGGCACAATATCATTGGTTATTTCCTTAATAAATTCGAAAGGAACTACTCCAGGCGCTTTATTGTTTTTTAAATCGCGAATGGCAGAAGACATTTCATGTGATGTAATACACGCATCAAGTTCAGACACTTCATCGGTTGTAAATATTATTCCTATTTTGTTACTACTTCGGGATGTGTTATTTATTCCTGCTAACAGATTTTGAAAGTGCATTTCCCATCCCACTGCATCTATGGTATTTGATATAGTTTTATTTCGTCTAAATTTACGAATTGTACTTCATGGGTCGCGGCTACCTTCTTTTGATAGTATTTCTCTGAGGCGGTCAATTTCCATTCGTTGCCAGGCTCGTTTACTTTCCTTGACTGTGTTTTTATATTCTCCACGGAGTTTAAGATAAAATTTACGCAATTCTATCTCACCTAGTCACTGATACATTTTTAGGGAAGGTTTTTGCGGATGCCTTTGCATACCTGCAGGCATCATTATACCACATCGAACGTTTTCCTGAATTTTTGTTCCCCTGAATTATTTTCATACTCGACCGTGATTTTTGTAAACAATGTGTTATGGAGTCCGCTGCAGCGTTGTTATTTTGAACCGTGAGTTTCATTTGGAAAGCGTTACGTAACACTTCTAGATTCCTTGAGAAATTCGCCTAATAGGCCGATTCCTTGTCGTCATTCCATTTGTACTTTACTAATTTTGACCCCATGTGTGCGGGTGTAACTAAAGTGTTTTGATGTAAAAAATATATTTTAACACATACGGTCATATGGTGTGAGTCTATTTTGGTTTCAAGCCGGGAGTCGTCAATATATTACAATAAATTTTCAGTGACTAACTATCACACTTTCCCCGTTTTCATTAATAAATATTATATTTCCGTCTAAATCTGAGCCGTACGTACTATTTAGTATAGTTAGGTTATGTGTGCTGCAGAAATGTAATACGTCTCGCCCTTCCAGATTTAAGTTTTTATCCTTACTATTTCTCACGTTTACATGCGCCGAATCATCGTCAAACGGTGATGAGACATAATTTTTTCCGATTCGAGTGTTAAAATCTCCCATTATTATTATACTCACGTTTGGGTATTTATTTCAAAACTATTTATGTATAAAATGTTCATTATCTATGCTCATTTCTGTATAAAAGTTTTCGTTGTGGTACTTTGACTTAACCCCATGTCTGTAAACAGTTACTATTAATAACACAGTGTTGGCAATTATTACTTTAATGCATAAGGTATTATCAATTTCTCTTTTCATTTCGTCACACCGATTTGAGTGTTCATTTTTGAACATAACCGCGACTCCACAAGGATGACGTCCGCGCGTGCCCCTACTCTTAAGATGTTTTGCTACGGTTGTGAATCCGTGTACAATATTTTCATCTCTTTGTTCTGACCAAGTCTCGACCAAGTCCAAACAGTCAAATTTCTCAAGGAAACCCAGAAAACATCCCTGGAAAAGCTTCTTCCTCAGACCAACCACATACCAGAACCCTATCGTCAGAGTTGCATGCAATAAGTCCTACTGCCACCTCTTCGCTTTACCTATTTTGAGTTTTTCTACGGAGTGATTTGTCACCGCTTTGGGCGTCCACTGCGCTGTCTGTTGTCGGATGACTCTGGCCTCTGTGGGAGGGGGTTGTTGGCGCTGGCGCACTGGCAACGAGGAAGACGGACGAGGGCGCTCATTCCCGTTTCCAGAACAGCGTTGCTCCGTCGCTATCGGCGGTGGCCATGGTGGTGGTTGTGAGACTCGCAACGCGGCCAAAGGTTGAACTTATCTCCAATATATCGACTGCAATAATCTGTAAGGACAGATCATGTCTCAAACCTTACCCATAAATGATTGTAAATGGGTGTCGAATGTTGTAAACTTTGACGTAGCGCACGCGATTGTGAGGGACGCATCTCACGGATATGTGTTAGAAGTGGATCTCGACATTCCGGAAATCTCCACGACACCTTCATCGATTTAGCGCTCTGCATCGAGACACAAATAACACCTCACACGAAGAGTCGACAACGGGAACTGATGGCCACACTTCTTCCGAAAGGACGCTACGTCATTCACATTCGAAATTTACAGCAGGAGCAGCTGCTGGATAACCAACTCGCTCACATCCATCGCATTCTCTCCTTTCGTCAATCGCACTCACTGTCCTGCACCGCGCGCATTGGTCCTTATTCCATGCTGCTCAAAATCTTCCATCTGCCTACGATGGAGTAAACTAGAACAACAGCAGCGCGCGGTCTCTCTCTTTTATGTGTTTTCAGTAAGCTATCTGTGTGCAACCACATACTACCACTATTCTCACTCCCTGCAGGTATTGTTTCTGTTGAGGGTGATTGGAGTCGTTGAGGGGGTTCGTCATGAGCACTAAACCTACCCCATGTGTCGCACACATCTAGTCGATTACAGCCATACTTTGTAGCACTATTTCATTCACTATCACCTCGCAGAACGTCGAGGGTAGAGAATTCGACGCATTGTGGAGTTCATAGTGGGTGGACTCGAAGCATTGTGAATTTTATTATATATATATATCTTATATATAAAGGATAGTGTTTGTATGTATGTATGTAATTTGTTTACTTTTTTGCTGTCATAGAAACACAACAAAAGAATTTTCTTACTTAACCGACACTTGGTAATTTAGAATTATAAACAAAAACAATTGAACATCATTGCTTAACAATGCCTCCAAAAAAACGTAAAGCTATTGAAAGTAATGAAGAAAGATATAAAAGATTAGCAACGATACGTGAAAGAGTTGCAAGATCTAGAAATTCAGAAACAGCAGGACACCGTGAAGCCAGACTCCAAGAAATGAGAAACAGGGCTGCAAAAACCAGAGCCTCTGAAACACAACAACAACGTGAGGCCAGGCTTAATGATCTACGAAACCGAGCTGCAACATCCAGAGCCTCTGAACCACAACAACAACGAGAGGTCAGGCTGCAACAAATCAGAGATAGAACGAGACGTTCACGAACTGATGAATACTCCGATTTACAGTGTGAAGCATTATTCTATGACCCTCACATAGATTACGCACATCACGCCAGTATCAACATAGGAAAAATGGATTTAATTTGCCGCAATTGCCAAGCCAAAAAGTTTAAATCAGAACCTCCCGGTCTTTGCTGCAATAATGGTAAATTAAAACTTAACCAACTGGACCCATTACCACAAGAACTCTTAAAATATACAACTGGTGATACACCACAGTCAAGACATTTTCTGAGTAATATCCGAAAATACAACTCATGTTTTCAAATGACCTTATTTGGAGCCACATCTGTTATTAATCAGCCAGGATTTCAATCCACTTTCACAGTACAAGGGGAGATATACCATAAAGCTGGATCGTTGTTGCCGTTGCCTAATCAGCAACCAAAATTTACAGACTGTTTCAACATCTTTATCGATTCTAATACTATCGAGAGCGGATGTATCAATAGCCGAAAAGCGAACACCCTCCATCAATTGCATATAGAAAACCCACCCGGTGCTATTTTCAAAGGAACAGTGCAACTCGTAAAGGGACATCGTTACATTGAGAACGCGTTCCATTGACGACATAAGCGTTTGTTTGGAGGGTGGTGACGAGTCGTTCACACGCTACCGCGCCGGAACACTTTTCTCATGCTGCCTTCTACTAAGACTTCGAGCTGCCGTGTATATAATGAAACCGCTCCTCCTCCGACGTCACACTGTGTTCTGCTCCACTGTCACGTTGACACAGAAGAGCAGAGGTGTGTAACGTTCGTTGGGATACATCTTGCTACAAGATGAAAAGACAAAGAAGAAAAAATGATGTGGGAAAGGAGAGGACAAAACCTCTCTTCACATCGAAGACATGAAACCCATGAGGACAGAGACACAACTCGTGAGACGGAAGGTACACAGTTATACTCCGTACACCACGATCTACAATTACAACGATGAAATTAGTATCGTTGTGAATAACAAGGACGCCGTCTCACTACCCTGCGACCGCGTGCTGGTGTTCGAGGGTAGGGCTTTGAGAGAAGGTGTCACATATCCGACGAGAACAGTCTCGCCACTCGCTTACTCTTTTTTTCCAAAATTCGTTATAAAATCAACAAAACTCAAATCGATTGTACACGACTGCCGAGTAATGCCACCACCATAAAGATTGTGCTTTTGCTCTCCATCGAAGAACGTACTTGATCTTGGTACTTTAGAGGACGGATAGTGATTGTCTGTTTTTGACAGAAACAACAGCAACACCTAGTGTCATGCAAATCGATCATATCACATGGCGCATACCACACTTGAAGTTGGATCTAGTGAGTACACTCTATTTTTTTTTCAAAGTCGTGCGGTTGGGTAAACAAATCACAATTTCATTCATAAGTTGGGAACTCTATGATCTTCCATCTTCAATCCAATCAACAAAGTGTGTGTGAACAATGTAGAGTGCTTCCTCCATGAGATTCCTCCCATGCTTGCTTCCGGAGAGTAAATTAGTTTATTCTCCTCTACGTGGTCATACGAATTTTGTACTACGTTTTTGACAATAAATTTATTTATTTATTTATTTACCGCTCTAAATCATTTGCGTAGTGCAACAATACAGACGCGATAATTTAAAGAAAAATGCGGGTGAATTCAATCACGTCGGTATGCGCACAGCAGCGTTATTTTTAAACGTCATCCGCCTCCCCTACAATGAACTCCGTATAGATTGGCCAGCGAAAGGGGGTGATACAATCCACACACTCGAAACGTACAACCTCTTTAAGGACTTTGAGAAGAGCTACTATGATAAAAAACCTCTCAAAGAGGCCTGATATATCCGTTTATCATGTTTGATTGTACAAAACTTAAAGAACCCACCATCTTGTTCGGACATAAAAATCGAGTTTAAAACAGATACAAATATTCTGGAGAGGAAGAAGAAAGAAGGGGGAAACATTAACACCAGGTGGAGGAGGAGGAGAAGGAAGTGTGTCGTCGGTGCGGTATGAACAAAAAGAAGAAGAAAAAGATGAAGGATCAAAGAGTGGGAGGGGAAGAGGGAGAGGAAGGCGACTGAAACAAGAGGTTTCTCTCCCTTCCTTCGTTCCGACTATGAAAAATGGTTTATAAAAAGAGAGAAGCTCACGGAAATCTCCACGACACCTTCATCTATTTAGCGCTCTGCATCGAGACACGAATAACACCTCACACGCAGAGTCGACAACGGGAACTGATGGCCACACTTCTTCCGAAAGGACGCTACGTCATTCACATTCGAAATTTACAGCAGGAGCAGCTGCAGGATAACCAACTCGCCCACATCCATCGCATTCTCTTCTTCCGTCAATCGCATTGACTTCTCCCCTATCTCAATCTGAACACGGAATGCGTAAGAATGGCACATCTTCTTTCAAATCGAATTTCTTTAAGTAGGTAGTGAATAGTATTTACGAGAAGAGTGTTCTGAATGTGCGACAATATCGACGTATCTATTTCGTCAACACGTGGGAGGGCAGGTGCGGTGCGCGGAAACTCATTGCAGATCCTCTGTTTCTCTCGATCGATCGAAGGTGATCTTATGATGATCGAACTCGTCGAAACAAAAGTGCTTATGAATAAACAAATTTACGTCGAGTTTTCGATATTAGAACTCTCAAAATATCACATGTTTGATTTCTTCTATATGTTTCTGAAATAGCACATACCCGACCTGCGGTTGTTGTATATAGACATGGATGGTTATATTCCGTCCATGTCGAATAATGTGTATGACGTAATGAAACTCTATCCTTCCTACTACGACACGTCCGCGTGTGAAGTATCGAATCTGTTTGTTTTACATCCATGTAATAAGAAAGTATTGGGTTTGTTTTATAATGAGTGTGGGGTGATATGTTGGTAGAATTTGTAGGTCTTCGAACGAAAATGTATTTCATTCACACACTTTCTACACACCTCGTGCAGAGCAAAAGGTATTCAACACTCGGTTGTGCGACAGTATCGTTTCGACTACTACTTAGTCTGTTTATTCCGTGACAAATCGCGAATAGATATTCAACATTGCATCGTCTCGAAATCACTGACGCTTTATTCGTTCGAACAACAGAAACGCTTTCTCACAAGTTTCGATTATAAACGGTTTTGGGTGAATAACGTAACACCTCTACAGTGGGGTCATTATTACATTGCGTCAAATAAGAGAGAGCTGTCGTCGTGACCAGTCTTGTCGATGCTATCTCAAACACACACAGACGATAACTTTCACAACATGCATCGCACTTAAGAAGCCGATCCGACATTGTGTGACATGAGTCAACTCGCCATCGACGCATATTTAAATGTCTTAGCATTGTTTGAGATGTTTACACATCATCTTACATGTGACACACAACGCATTCTCATGCAAGATCGTCTCACTGTCCTCCGCCGCGCGCATTGGTCCTTATTCCATGCTGCTCAAAATCTTCCATCTGCCTACGATGGAGTAAACTAGAACAACAACAGCAGCGAGCGGTCTCTCTCTTTTATGTGTTTTCAGTAAGCTATCTGTGTGCAACCACATACTACCACTATTCTCACTCCCTGCAGATATTGTTTCTGTTGAGGGTGATTGGAGTCGTTGAGGGGGTTCGTCATGAGCACTAAACCTACCCCATGTGTCGCACACATCTAGTCGATTACAGCCATACTTTGTACCACTATTTCATTCACTATCACCTCGCCGAACGGCGAGGGTAGAGAATTCGACGCATTGTGGAGTTCATAGTGGGTGGACTCGAAGCATTGTGAATTTTATTATATATATATATCTTATATATAAAGGATAGTGTTTGTATGTATGTATGTAATTTGTTTACTTTTTTGCTGTCATAGAAACACAACAAAAGAATTTTCTTACTTAACCGACACTTGGTAATTTAGAATTATANTAAGATGAAAACAATATATAAATTTTTTCATAAAATTTATACATGCATTTTTTGACAATACATGAGTAATTTTTTTTTAAAGAGAAATATATTGTGAATACGTCGTTTACTCTACACTCTCTTGCTTCTTTTTAGCCACATAATGGTTCTTGACATAACTCAATGTAACAGCATCCTGCGGATGAAGCGGATTTTCCACATTGGTGCGACGTGATTTTTGACAGTCGAAGTGGGATTCTCCTAAGGCGCATACATGCCAAGCTTAATTCTCGTATTTTGCGCACGATTAAGTTGCGTACAGTATCTTCAATTTTTTAATCTCTTTTATCCACATGCGCCTTACTGGTTACATCGATTTCGTCTACGGGTAGCTTGACTAAATAATCACCTTGTTGTTCATTATCACATGTTCCTTTTCCACTTCCACATCAAAAAGTGCGTGTTGTATGGCAAATTTCACAGAGTCTTTGTTCGCTGCATCTGATGCGTTCAAGGGAACATCTACGTTATCTATTCGAAAACGGTTTGCATTAAAAAATGGTGCGGCATCCAGTTGTTGCAGAAATAGTTAACTCGACGACTCCTGTCGTTCCTCTCGCGTCAATCCTCTTTGTTCGAATTTTTCCTGTCGCGTTTCCACACTTTTCACATCTTGATAGTTGAGCTCTCGGCTGATCAGAATCTGATCCTCCACCACTTCTTGCACGCGTAGTTCTTGTCCTTCCACAATCTCTTTTACGACTTTGTCGTAGTTTTTAAATTGGAAGTCTAAAGCATCGATGAGATGGTGTGGTGCAAGAGATCGAAGTTGAGTTTAATATGATGACTCACAGTCTCGACTCGCGAGATCTTCACACTCCTGTTTCCAACCCTCCACTTGCTTCTCTAGTTCTTGTTTTTTTAGAAAACTGTTGCGATGCTATATCGAGAAAGTTGGTCTTCGGTAATTCATCGATATGTTGCTTCACCGTCGCTTCGACATTTTCGTTTATCGTCTTATTAATATATATGTTTAAGAAATTGTCCACATTCTCCAGCGTCTTTTGCACGAGTTCACTTAGGTTTTGTCCAACGCTTTGTCGCGATCTTCACATTCTTCCCGATCTTCGTCGAACACTCGCGAACATGTTCCTTGACTTTTGCTTCTATGTCTTCGCTCAACCGCTTGAGGCGCTCTTCCACATCGGTTTTACTCCCCCAGAGGTCTTCTTCTGCATGTCTCGATTGAGCTTCATCGGCGAGGAAGTAATTTATTTCACTCAGTCGCGTATTCACATAGGCATTTTGTGTGTGGGGGGGGCTAAGGGCTCGTCAACGTCAAGGTCATTACAGCCCTCCACATAAGCTGTTTCACATTGCCTGCGAGCAGACGGAACGAGCCGTCTTGTGTTGGTGTGTAGCAAGCCATGGTGCAATACTGGCTCGATGCACTCTACTCTCCCATTTATATCATCTCCCCACACAATTCCCCTTTGCGATTGACGTCACCTCAAACTTCCGGAGAAGGTGAGGGGTGGGAGGGCATGAAACCGCGGGCACACGAGACACTAACGCAGTACGTCGCCGTCACTTCTCGCCAGTGGACGTGCGTGTGCGCCGGTAGCGGCAATTTTTGTAATATCATCACCCACCCGAGGTGTGATCCATCACCTCCTTCGGTAAGTTTTTTACCTTTATTTCTTATTATTTTTATTCATTTTCCGATTACGCAAGATTGTGTCCTCGTGTGACGCACGATTGCGCCATCGTGTAATACACGATTGCGCCACATTGCGACATCGTCTGACATGTCTGGACTTGTCGCAACCTTAGCCATTTTGTGCCCGTTAAGGCACAGTTTTGGGGAGAGTTCATAATTTGAAATCAATTAAGCTAATTGATGAAGTGAAAAAGTGTTCCGGTCTTAAGAACACTTTTCGTCCATAAAAATAACACATGTGCCGGATTCAGCACAGCGGGAGGTCGGGGAGTAGACAAAGAAAAGAGAGTAGCAACGAACTCTTTCTTTGATTCACCAGACACCTTGCCTGTGCTGAAACCGGCACATGTGTTATTCTTATGGAGGAAAACTGTGTTTAAACCGGCACACTTTTTCACGTCATCAATTAGCATCATTGATTTTAATTAATTACCTTCCGACATACTACTTAAACCGGCACAATCCTCTTATTGGTGCCAAACATTTACTCTGAGACTGTCTCACGCAAAGCGAGGTAGGAACGGATTCTCAATCGAAGGCGAAAGGGGGAAGAAGAGGGATGAAGGGACGTAGGAGTCGACGGTTTAGTTCCAGAGAAACTCATAATGTGTAAGAACAGTTTTAATACTCCCATAAGTTGGTGACCGAGATAAGGCCCAAGGTCATGATCGTAGCGCTGTCGTCGCTCGGTAGAATGCAACTCAGGCGGTTCGGTTTGGAGCGGAGAGGCTGGTGGTCCCTGGATCGAAGGCCAGCTACGAGGCGAGAAGTGGCGGCAGCTCCCTGGGGCGACGCTTATCTTAGCATTCTCCACAGCAAGGAACTACCTGTCCACTCACTCGGTCCTCCTACTCTCCTCTCTCCATATACATGATTTATAGCTCTGACGTCATGACCTTTCAACCCAGTCTCGTTCACCAGTACGACTGATAAAGTTATAATATGCTTTGTTGTGCATACAAATCTGAGGTGGCGTCACGACAAGTATGACAAAATGTCTTCTTTAATATTTCATGTTATATTCTCCACGCCCCGCTCATTTTTCTGAATCACCAAAACAATGTTAAGTAACATTCTGTCTTTTTTCGTAGACAGTTGACGTGGATGCAGAAGATGGTAAAGGATTTACACCTCTGGGTCGTGCATGTATTATAGACTGCGTCACCTGTGTAAAAGAACTCCTACACCGAAGAGCGAAAGTCGACGGAATCAATATGCCTCCAATATTAGTTTCTGCTGCAAGCAATTCCACAAACAGCATGAGGTAAACAGCATGAATTGTTTCTTAACGTAAATATGTATAACCTGTAAAGAAATTCATGTTTACGTTTATCATTAACTAAGATCGCGCCATAGTTTTCAGTTTAAAAGCAGCCGATAAATTAAAGTTATCACACGCTCTTCAAACAACGTCCAGATGTAATAGCTAAATTGCAATATATTTCTTATGTCTTGTTGGACATATATCATCTTGGGTGTTTTGATGGGATAAGACAATGGATTCAATTGTGCAGCTGACGCTTAGAATTTTAGTGAGTATTGGATACATAGATGGATGTGTTTGTTGGGAAATGGCTGAAAACGTTTTGTCTTACAGCAACGTATTTATTGCTTTAAAAGGTAGTGTCTCTTGCGTTGACACTTGTGCAAAGAAGTTAAATATTGACAGGATTCTTACTTATGGATCAAACATAACGCTGACAACTGGAAAATAAAGTTACAATTACGTAAATCAAAACATTTACAAAATTGAGAGAATGCAAATAAGATAATGCGTTAATGCACATATAATTACATAGAGAGTTGTTGATTTAAAGCAGACACTACATAGAAACATTTGAGGAATGCCAAAGTCTCAAGAGCTACTCACAAAAAAGTTAAGACGTCGCTAATTTTCAAGCAACAAATAAGATCGGATATATGTTTCTAAGATATTTTAATTGCTGTTACGTCAATGCTTATCGATATATATTTCAATCTTTGTCGAGATACAACACGTCACAGAAGCAAAAGATTCTAAAACTGTGACTTACGCAATGGCTGAGATCGAAAATGTTTTTGCAGGATCCTTCTACAGAATGGAGCGCAGGTGAATGCCAGAGACAGAGTCGGTTGGA
>NNCF01138194.1:0-24756 GCA_002313205.1 Laupala kohalensis
CAGTCGTGAATTCAGAAAAACGTGTCTGCGTACGACACCGTGCCTGCTTTAGGTGTAGAAATTATGCAGTCTCGTTTATGCTATCACATGTCCTCAACGGATTGGCCGAATGTAATGAAACAACCATCAAATCAAAGAAAAATATATCAAAATTTTACATAGCTACATTAAGAAAAAACAAATAATCCCAAATTTTATTCCATGAAAAATACGAGCTTTCCCCGTATTCTAAACTAAATCTTACCTGTGTAGATTATTTTAAAAAAACTGGTATTTTGTAAATTTATTTTGAAAGACTTATAAATTATTTACTAACTGCTATTTATTGATGTGAATACTAATTCAATGCTAGCGCCGAGCGGCGTATCTCGGCACAAGCAACGAACGGCAAGCGGTTATATCTCTTTTGTTTTCTCGGCGATAAGCATGCAACTACTGAACTACACCAAGGTGGTGCCGGCAGTCACCCTATGCTTCGTGTTCAAGCGCCAAATAATGTCGACGAAGAAAGAAGGCTATTCGAACTTAGTTTAAAATTATAATTAAATAATTAGTTGTAACGTGAAACACATCAACGGGTACCTGGAGCAAAAAATATGAAAGGTGTGACTCCGTCTAACATAACATATGCGTTGAAGAGGCAATGTTTACGAAGTGCAGTTCTTTTTTAGGGGAGAGGGGGCAACATTCTATAGTCTATAGTCCTCGCGGCCAAAGATTAAAGATCAAACCCAGTGTCAGTCATGGTACTCATATGCATTACTGCCTGTTCTACGAATTGACTGATGTAGGCGGTAGCATCCGAAGATTCTGCTGACACAAGTAAAATGTCTTCGTGTCTACAGAGAGAGGAAGAGTCTGCACTCTCAAAGTGCTTGCATTGACTCGAGTTTCACATAGTCCCCCCCCCCATTACTTTTCTTTCTCCGCAAGTTCTGTAGGATGCTTAAAACGTAAATTAAGCCCTGTCCAAAATTATGAAGAATCCAATCATTTTGTACCTCTGAAATGTAATTGTAGATTACTCCACCATTTTTCGCCCGCCTTTTGGCCCTGTCTTGTCAATGATTTCTTTTTACTTGTGCCGTAGACGTCGTGAGCAAAGCAGGATGAGTCTGCTGCCTCGTGAGCTCCGTGGATGGCTGCTTCGCCGCGCGCCGGCGCTAATGGCCGTTGCGCTGACAGTCGGCACCTTGCTCTCGTCATCTGTCACCGCCACGTGGTTGCACGTGGTGGGGGCCGTGGCTGTGGGGCGTGCGCTCTTCCGCCTCTGCGCTCTGTGGCGGGTTGGGAGTTCGTGGTGCGCTTCCGGTCGAGTGTCGCGTGTCGAGCGCCGTGCCGTGCTCGTCACGGGTTGTGACAGTGGCTTCGGGCACGCGACTGCGCTGCGCTTGCACGCGGCGGGTGTGGGACGAGTGTTCGCCTGCGTGCTGAACGACGCGAGCGCCGGCGCGGAGGTGTTGCGAGGGTTGCGCTCTTCCCGTCTGAAGGTGCTCCCGTGCGACGTGACGGATGACGCCGCCATCGCAGAGGCCGCTGGTGTCGTGCGACGGGAACTCGAAGATTCTGGATGCGGTGAGCCTAGGGTTGTCACTTGAGGGGGTGTATCTGTCTGTGCTTATTCATTAATAATATTTATGCTAATTAATGTAATGTATGAAAGAGAAGATGACACTGGAACAAGAAATGTCTAAAAAATCTCGGTGTATATGTAACCCTGGTAATAATATTGTTGTTGAAGTATAAGGTCATGTACAGATATACTATCAAAATAAATAAATAAACAAATAAAATAAAATGAAGAAAATAAATAAAATAAAATAAATTTATAAATTAATAAAAGATAAATATTAAGTTAGTAAAATATAAGGATTAAGTTAGTAAAAGATAAGGATTAAGTTAGTAAAAGATAAGGATTAAGTTAGTAAAAGATAAGGATTAAGTTAGTAAAAGATAAGGATTAAGTTAGTAAAAGATAAGGATTAAGTTAGTAAAAGATAAGGATTAAGTTAGTAAAAGATAAGGATTAAGTTAGTAAAAGATAAGGATTAAGTTAGTAAAAGATAAGGATTAAGTTAGTAAAAGATAAGGATTAAGTTAGTAAAAGATAAGGATTAAGTTAGTAAAAGATAAGGATTAAGTTAGTAAAAGATAAGGATTAAGTTAGTAAAAGATAAGGATTAAGTTAGTAAAAGATAAGGATTAAGTTAGTAAAAGATAAGGATTAAGTTAGTAAAAGATAAGGATTAAGTTAGTAAAAGATAAGGATTAAGTTAGTAAAAGATAAGGATTAAGTTAGTAAAAGATAAGGATTAAGTTAGTAAAAGATAAGGATTAAGTTAGTAAAAGATAAGGATTAAGTTAGTAAAAGATAAGGATTAAGTTAGTAAAAGATAAGGATTAAGTTAGTAAAAGATAAGGATTAAGTTAGTAAAAGATAAGGATTAAGTTAGTAAAAGATAAGGATTAAGTTAGTAAAAGATAAGGATTAAGTTAGTAAAAGATAAGGATTAAGTTAGTAAAAGATAAGGGTTAAGTTAGTAAAAGCTAAATACATGATACATAAAGTACACGATTCATAATTCTTCGTCACGTAGGGTATTTACTACGCAGATGTGAAAGAGAGATTTGAGGAATGAGAAACTCCTGGAATGATTATGATGGAAGCAGAAGGTAAAATCATTAAAAAAAATAAAAAGCAAGTAATAAATTAAAAATAAACATATACTTAATTATTAACTTATAAAATAAATTGATTGGCGAAATAAGTTACAAAACAACGAATGACCACATGGAGGACAACTAACTAATTTACTTTCTGGAAGCAAGCAAGTGACCATCCCATCAATACCGATCAAGAACACAAAGACAGTGAGAGATTCAATGTTGCTGAAGGTTGTTATTTAACAATTAGGTGCTATTATCAACTGATTATCTTCCAAAAAATATATATATAATAAAAATAGTGTTTGAAATCAATCAAAATTTGAGATAAACAATAACTGGGTCTTGACATAAATCCACGTCTTTCCAAACGAAAACAGGGCCAGGGTCAGGTACTGTAATGAAACTAGAGAGGAGGGGTGCTTAGGTAAGCTAAGCCCCACGTTGGAGCGTCAATTGTAATGAAACTAAGAGGGGAGGGGTGAATGGAGTAGTGGTTAACACTCGCCTGATTACATTTGCCCTAGCAAACTTTTGCGTCAATAAAAAACATCAAGTGGATTCGTATTATTTTTAATTAAGTGGAAACAACACACAGGGTTCCTTGTTAAAGGAAAACGCATATTACGAAAATAAAATTGACTTAATTATCCCTGATACCTTTCTAATTAACACTACCATGCACAAACCCCCAAAAATCACACGTTATCACACAACATTTTTAAAAATTTCTGGTATTAATTATTAAGTTAATTACAGCAGAAACGTTAATTAAATTTAGAAAGCCATCATTTCTGCTCACTCTTCTTTCTGCCCTCATTAAGAATACAATCACAAAAGTTCTGAGCGTTTGTCATTACTATTCTGGTTCGTTGCAGTAGATCTTCTCGCCGCCACTCGAACATCTATTACTGATCGCAGTTAGTATTCTCAGGTTACCTTTTCATTGGTGATCAGATCAATCTAAAAGCGTAGGTGAAGATTGGAATGCCATTGATTAGCATCGGTTCGTGTGGTGCGTCCTCCCTCGTACCTGTCAGTCGCCCATTCAGCGTTCAAATCCAGCCTTCCGTGGGAGTTGCCGCACCTGCCTGGAGTTTCTCGTTCTCGAAAGTTGCAGCGTTCACCGTCATAATACAGTTCTTTTACCGCGAGAGTTCATTCAACTAGATGCGTCGCGATTAAATAGTCTTTACAATCGCCACTTGTTACAAAACAATACATTTGATCTCCAACTAGTTCTCGGGTAGATTATTAAAGTTGAAACTTTGAAAACGGCATAATTTGGAGTACGATTAATTTATCAGTTGAGAATAACTTGTCCAAAACTTCAAGACCTAGAGGTCAATGAAGAAAATCTCGAAGTGCTCTTGCTCGAAAATACTCGAAGTGATTGATCAAAATACTCGAATTTGATTGATGATCGAATGCTCAAAATATTCGAAGTGATTGCCTCTCGTGCTCAAATCCGAATGATAATGTTCGAAAGATCCCAGAACGTATCTGGATCATATTTTTATCACCTCGTTCCCCACTCTGTCCCTCAGAAGCTAACTCACATGATACACTTTTAAAAACCATGCGACTATTTTTTGCCAATCATGTCAAATTTTCATTCCACACGGAGTTTGTCGTGATTGGTTGAGTTTAGAACGACAAGTGCTTGTTCCTAGCCACTCAGAACGTTCCTTCCTCGGAAATTTCCTCACTTCAACGGCGTTATCCTTTTCAACCGTCCTCGCCGTAATTTTAACCTAACGCTTTTTATGAATAATAGAAAACTAAATTTAAGAAACTTTCGAACCTTTAACTGCCACTCCCTTGCCTCAACGCCTCCTTTGACAACCGTTCTGCGACGCACGACCAACGGTCGCTGCCTCGTGGTGTACGTCAACTGTCCGTAGACAATTCTCAAAAGCTGAGAGTCCAGCCCCCTCACACCCACGCTCTCCGGGTCGCTATGTATTGTCATTCTTTTAATTTGTAAAGGGCTTCTGCATCTCTCCACACCCACGATATGAGTTTCTCTTGCAGCTGCACTTTAAAACAAAATCTGTCACAAACGCTGTCCTTCTCTCTTTCAAAATACTTCTTGTAATTTTGCGTTGCTTCCCAGTTTGAATCTAACGACGCCATCCATTATGTGTTGGCAAGTTTTCTACCTTCTTCCCCCTTCTCTCTGCAGTTGCGTAGCAGAAATCACCGTAACATTTTACTTGTCATAGTTCTCATTACTCTAATTAATAATTAAGAATTCATAGATTATTACAGTACAGAACTGAATTTTCTATACAGCTCTTGCCCAGGGGCGGCGTTTATTAAAATAATAAATCATTAATTTAGAATTATTTTAATTGTTACAATATATAAAAAATATTTTCCCAATGTATAGTTTATAAGAATACGTACTAGTGAAATAACTTTTTTGAATTTTTGAAACATATATTTGTTGATATTCTTGCGTACAACTAGAAGGAAACTATTATAAATAAATAGGATAAAATCATAGATAAAAAAGAAATTTAATCAGTATTTGGCGTACTATAATAATGGGGTGACAAATTATAAGAAAAACTAACAACACTTATCAACCGAAATCATATGGAAAAGAAAATTTATTGGTAAATTGAATTTCTCATTAACTTATATAATAGTACAACCATTTTTTATAATTCCGTTATTTTTCCAGAGCTGTGGGCGTTGGTGAACAACGCGGGTGTGGCTGCAGCGGGAGCAGCCGAATGGATGTCTTTGAAGGATTTGCAGATGGTGTTGAATGTCAACACTTTGGGTCAAGTGCGCATCACGCAAACCTTCCTCCCTTTCATTAGAACGACGCAAGGACGCGTTGTCAATGTTAACAGCGTGACGAGTATGTGTCTTTTAATGATAATAATTATTGTTAATATTACTTTTACATTACTCGTGCCGTTCCCGCGACGTAACTCGCACCAGGTATTGAATTTTTTCTCTACTTAAGTAATTGGAGTGTGTGGCTGCCGAATTAGTAGAATAATTTACTACGAATGTTTCACTAATAACTCCACAACACTAAAACCTCCCAATTCAACCCAAACTTCATGAAAATTATCTCCTTGTTTCTGAAGTCTAGACAAGCTGAGGTCCTCCATCAGGTTTTGAAGTTTCTGCATAAATTAATTGTTTTTGAATACCCGTTGAATGAAAATGATAGTCATATTTAATTGTCAAAACAACAGAGAAACAAGACACGCGTGATAAACAAAACCAAGAACTTGAGCGTAGAAATAACATAGACTTAAATATAATATATACCCAGCGATCTTATGTACTGGTCGGGAAAACGAAGTTCGGGATCTCCCTAGCACAGCGACTTGGGTAGGGGAACTCTATTCCCCTCTCTGACTGCTGACTGTTGTGCCCAAGTCATTGCCCACAATACCTTACCCCCTCCAAGAGGGTGTGCGAGAGAGAGGGTGGTGCCATCCAGTAACTCATGTTATCACGGACAACCCACAGCACAGATCGCGGTGTATATACCATATGAGAAAGACTCTAACGAAATAGAAGTCTCAATACGTGTTAGAAGAAAATGAAGACAGACAGTTTGCGATTTGTCCGTCGATTTTTTAAATTGGGGCTTTAGGACTCGCCAACATATGTCATTAGAGCCCTTCATTAGAGATCCGTTGCGAATCTACACAATGTTAATATAATGATATTTTCTTAACTTTTTCAAAAAAATAATCTAGCTTATAATTATTTACCAAAGTCTATTGCTAGCTTATAATTATTTATAATGAACCTTCTTCAGTATTTTTTATAGTTACAAATTTCGCAAAAAAAAAAAAAATCCAAATTTTCACTATACATATAATTATTATTATTATGATCCAATATGTATATTCACTCAGTTCTTCTCACACTGAAGCTGGAAAAAGAAATTTGGAAAAAGAAACTATTTTTTTCGTCGCCAACAAATTTGCATTGACGCTTTTCTGATATTTGAGATGGCATTCTTTTGACATTACTTGCATTATTCTGACGACTTGGCTGGGTCGAAACAGAAAGTGCGACGCACCTCTCGACATCTGTCGTTGGAAAGGATATTGCAGTTTGTGGACACTTCGAACATGTATTCCTAACCTGCGAACATTCGCCCTCATTTGACCCTGACGTCGCAGGGAGGAGCTATGTTTTGTGGATGTTTTCGGCTAAACGCATAAGACGATTTCGCCATTTTCGTCCTTCAGCTCAAGGGTCTTATTAAGAGCCGGTAAATACGAAGTAGGGTCAAAAAGTTCCCGGAATTGGTTAATAAAAATTTATTGAATGTATGTGTTACATTTATTCCTTATTTTCCTTCAAAATACTTCTGCATCTACACACTTATTCCGCCGTTCCTACAGTTGTTGGAAACACTCCTGAAAGCCGTTTTTCGAAAGTTCTATCAGTCTCTTTGTCGCATTTTCCATCACCTGACGAATCAGCAAAATGATTTCCCTTCAATATCATTTTCAGCCGTGGAAACAGGTAATACGGTGGTGCAAGAACTGGAGAATATGGAGGGTGTTCCAGAGTGGTAACATTGTTCTTGGCAAGGTATTGTTTCACCATTAGGGATCGATGTGACGGGGCATTGTCATGTTACAAAAAACAATCATTGCCTGTCCATTTTTCAGGTCGTTTTCGTCGGATTGCATCTCGTAACCGTTTTAAGATCTCTGTGTACAATTCTTTGTTGACTGTTTTCCCTTCAGGAATAAATTCATAATGAATCAAGCCCTGGTAACCAAAGAACACCTCCAACATTACTTTATCCCGGCTTCTGTCCAAGCAAAATTTTTGTTTTCTTGGTGATGTTTTTGACTTCCATTTGACAGCAGACTGCCGTTTTGTCTGAGGGTCGTAAAGAAAGCACTACGTCTCATCACCTGTTACAATTTTGCGCAGGAAGCTGTCGTCTGCATCAACCATTTCAATCAAGTCCTGGACATGGTCACTCTCGTTTCTTTTTGCTCTGGGGATAACATTTTCGGAACAATGTACAAGCGAACACGATGCATATGTTCAAATCATTATGAAGAAAGCTGTGAACACTCCCATGTGAAATACCAAGTTCGGAGGCAATAGTGTCGATGGTTGTTCGCCTGTCCGCACGCACAAGTTGTCGAACGCGCTCAACATTCTCATCTGTGGAGGAAGTGGAAGGGCGCCCAGCCCGAACGACATCTTCGCTTGTTGTGCGACCGTCACGAAAACGCTTGTGCCACTCGTAAACTGCCGTTTTCTTCGTTGCATCGTTTCCGAACGCTTTCTTCAGCGTCTCAAGAGTATCCGAGGGTGATTTCTCCAGCAACAAGCACAATGTAATATTGGCTCGCTCCTCTGAAGACGACATCTCACAATCCGACGAAAGAAACAAAACAACGTCTAAAATATTATACACCGTACGCGGGAAACCAACTCCAACTGCCTACTGAACGGCACAGCACATTCCCAAACAAACATTTCCCTTCCAGCCAACAAATACTTGACTGTACGCGACCTTTCCGGGAACTTTTTGACCCTACCTCATAGAGTCCCTTAGGGGGAAGGTAATCGCATCCCCCATTTTTGATCTCACTTGATAGTCTTGACAGGAGGTTAGTGTGGAAACAGTGTAAATAGAAGAATATTTTCACATTATTTTATTGGTTTGATGATTAATTAAGTCGCTTATTCGTGATAGAGCTCGGAACGCTTCGTTGAAGGTAGAAACTCTTTGTATGAAAAAATGTAAAAATATATTTAGAATTTCTCTTTAATAACATATTTTGCACAATATTTTGATAATATTAATTTCAAATTGTTAAACGAATGCTAGTTTTAAATAACATTCATAATACATACGTTACTATACTGCACGTCTCAAAACGAAATCGATGCGAATACTTCTCATTTCAGAGTCTTAATTAAACGAGCCCACACTGCATTGTAATTTTTACCAATTACTACTCACCAATCTGATTGATAACAAGATACTGAAGGCAAATGATAGCTCAAAAAATTCAAGAAAAACGCTCCCTTGTTACATTGGGTTTCAATTGATTTACCCTATTTATCTAAATTCTCAAGTTTGCACTCTTATATAAGTTAATAACTTGTCTTTTTAAGAAAATCTGTATTTGAATAACCTGTTTATTCATATTACACGTTTACTTAGCTGGTTATTACTGGGTATTTTTTTCTGAATTTTTACCTATAATTTCACCACACGATTCGAGAAAAAAGTATATTTTTGATTCGTTAAGACTAATACGAATGAAACTTAGCAAAAATATTTTTTTGGACAGATTGTTTCGCTTTTTAAAAAAAATTTAGTTGCCTAGTTGTTGCTGGAAGTCATAGATAAGAGTATACTTAATCAATCCAATGA
This sequence comes from Laupala kohalensis, assembly GCA_002313205.1. Classification (NCBI taxonomy): domain Eukaryota; kingdom Metazoa; phylum Arthropoda; class Insecta; order Orthoptera; family Trigonidiidae; genus Laupala; species Laupala kohalensis. Next base: position 9,062 of record NNCF01138194.1, read on the forward strand.
TCACCGGGAACCCTGACGGTCCGGTATTGACTTCAGTATTCAGACGAGAATATTCAGGAAGCAAACGTCACAAGTAAACTCTGAGGTCATATAACACTAATTGTCGTACATCAAAACTTTCCAAAAACTGAAAAAAGAAAAAAATATATGCCAATCATGCTTTGAGGATTTCTAGATACTTTTTGGAACATAGTTGAATTTTGCAGAAAATACGATGACTGAATGAAAACACAATAAATCGATTTGTTTATAGTCAGCTTTCGGCTGCATCTACAAATGCATCACTGTATTAATACTGACTGATAAGCATAACATAATTCTAATATCACAGAAAGAAAATGTATTTCAGAATTGGAATGTGTCACATAATATATTTTCTCCTTCTGTGACAGAATGTAGCTTACAATTATATTTTTATTCCTATCTTAGTATTTGTGATGTATTTGTCGAAAGTTGACTCTTCAAATAAATGAAAGATTGGCGAGACCATCAATATTAGCTTTATTCTTGAATATGCAATTTCATCACACTAATGTTATTCGTAAACAACCAAATACCGAGAATTATGTTTGTAAAATAAAAAAAATTAAATTTGTAGATTTCTGTTTAATGAGTGAAGCGGAGGGGCACGTGACATGAGCATGCTGAATTACTTCAGCCGAAATTTGATGAATATTTTGTTTTCAAGGGTTTGTGTTTAGGACAGTAAAATATGGCCATAGAACAAAAAACTGTGTCGATAATGATCTCGAAGTAACGGAAAAGTGGCCCATATTTTGAATGGTATTGGCGCTTGTCATAAAATTAATTTTTAACCCCCAACTTATGTTAATGGTGACTCCGAAACAACCGGAGGTTGTTGCCAGTAATAGTTTTTTAAAAAAATTTGTAAATGACAAATTAAAAGGAAGGAATACAAACTATTTGTCCGTTTTGTTCTTAGGCCAACTGTGTGCAGCATCATTAACTCCATACACGATGTCCAAACACGCGAGTGGCAGCTTTACAAAGTCTCTGAGATTTGAAATAAGCAAATTCAACGTCTCCGTTCACAGCATTGAACCATGGATTGTGAAGTAAGTCTCTCTCGGTTTCTTTCTAATGTGATCACATTGAAGTAGGTCCGCAGACAGCGAATTAAATATTTTCAACGTCGAAGATGTGTGTTGATTTTAAAATGTATCCTACGACCCTTTTAAGCCAGCTTCAGCTACGCCGCTTAAGCAAGATGTAGATCATTTAATAATTGGATGAAATGCATCGTCTCTTATGGGAAATAAATGAATTAATTTTCGGAAATAAAATTTATTTCAGTTTTTTTTTACATATATGATTTTTTTGTCTAGTGAAAAATCTATCTTACTTCTATTACAAAGAAGTAAAAATTATCAGGATTTTAAGAAGAGATACTTTATTTTGATGAGTTTTGTACACATTTTTTGACTCCGAGGCGTGTTCGCTATGGTCACGTACGTCATGGGCATTCAGATACAATGCTAATGACAGGTCATGTTACTAAGGAACAGAGTCGAGCGATTCCCCAATTCTTAACGCTTTCTTTATAAACAACTCGTTGTTACAAATTAAATTATCTAGATTTTATTATTTATTAAACTAACATACAAATTAATTTAAATATCAAATTAACAAGAAATTAGACGTTTAAATGATTTGGCTAGCATTATCCTGTAGAACTACCTTAAATGTTGCTATTACCGTGTAAGAGGGAGAGGTGCACATGGTCCTCAGCTTCGATGTGAGATTGTATTGGCATAGTACTAGGAACTGCCGTATTAGATTTTCCAGATGTCGTATATGTAGAAGAATCGAGAACCGTAAAGGTTCGTTAACACTGATATACATGTATGATATACATGTATACACACGTTTTCGAAGGTTTGCGAAGTGTATGAGCTCAGACACTTCTACCTCATATATGTATATGACATATGTTTACACTTCGCGATTTGTAACACTTTGCGCATCGCGAGGGAAGAGCACGAACTCTCATACTAATTTACTGTAGAAATAAACTAATCTAAACATAAACACTAATCAACACTTAAGATTTCAGAAATCAATAGATTATGTGAAATACGTATTACAACAAAGATATAACCTACAAAAGCACAGCTAGAATGTAAACAAACATGGCGGGGCGCGTACTGGCCGTGGGTACTGGGCATGCTCATACGATTTTACTACTTGTATGCGCATACACGTAAATCCTGAATGAAGCTCATAAAAAATGTAACAGGATTTGTTTGAGGTCCTGTCGCACGACATGTCAAAGAGAAACTATATGGCACTTGCTCTTACAAATTGACATGTATTTCAGACAAGTCGCTCATGTATAATAGTGTAAACGTACCTGTAGATATGGCTTTCAAAAACCGTACCAATGTTGAGAACATACAAAATAATTAGTATAATGGATAATTAGAAACAATAGAAACAAATGAGGGGTACTAGTCTTACACATATATTGAAGCCATTTTTATGAAAGCAGTATACGGCCGTCACCTACTCACGTGAACGTTCAAGTGACCAATCGTAGGGCCGCTCAAATGATATCACGCGTTTGAGAGAGGATCTATGCCAAAATAATCACAGCAGTAACTGCCCGTCTCCCTATTCTTCTACCATGGGTGCTATCAATAATATCACTTTTCTTTTCAGAACAAACTTGGCGAAGGGATTTATTCCTACATTGGAGAACATCTTAAATGAATTACCGTCAGACCTAAAAAAAGACTATTCCGAAGAGTATCGTGAAAAATTATTGGTAAGTACTATTTCCAGTGTTTTTTTATGAAAAAAGAGAAAACCTGTGCCCGCTCCTCATGATCCTTTGATCATGGATATGACATAGATCCTTCGATCATGGATATGACATAGAAATATGACCGTGTAATACCGACGTACGGTACACACATTTAAATCAAAAAATTTAATTTTTTACTTAATTTTTGCAATTCAAAGTTACTGCAACGCTAAGAAGCCCTGAGTATTTCTATGCAGAGTGATCTCTTTTCTCTCTCGTACAGAAAGTTTCGTAACGATGAAAAGTTTTGATCTCACGTTTTTCACAAAATTACCCGATTTGGGAGGACTCTGAAATGTAATGTTTTGTATTATACCCGTGCGTTTGTGAACAGTGATTCGGTCGATATCGATAAGTTTATCACTCGTCTTTCATATTTAGAGGAGTGTCTGCATCTTGTTGGCCGCATCTATACATCGTTGCTTACTCTACAAAATTACGTACGTTAATTATATGAAGATAAGTACATAAAAATCTCATAAACAGCTCCTAAGTTTTAATTTTGTCACTTCGTGGTTTGCGGAATTTAAAACGACGAATTTAGAGGTTCAAAAGTCGAAAAGTTGGCGGCTCTTACCCTAAAGGAAATCATTCTGTTAAATTCAATGTGTGTTCAATTGGACGAATCATTACCTCATTAGCTTATGCTTTTGTAGAAATTGACAAAACATGTTATTTTTGTAACTTTTCACGACCCTTCTTTTTAATTTTAATCCTGGAGTACGAATTTTTCTCTAAAAGTTTTCGAATTCTTTTATTCACCTTTTTTGAAAGAAAATTTGTCTTGTAAGTTTTATTGCCGTAGCTTACTTTTGTTAGTTTAGCTATCATCTTGAGTGGATTTACAATGGTTATTAAAAATGAAACAAATATAATGTACTGTAACTGAAAAACTATTTGAATAAATTTCAATCAATAAGAGAACTAACGAATAGTTTAAAGTCTATTAAACATAACTTTGAAGAAAATAATTCAAAAAATTTTTTCTATATAATATAATTTTTTCAGCATTTCTCAGTGCTTCCAATAACTAGTTTTCGTACTACCTTGGGTATACAGTTTCTTGTAAAAATTTAGGACTAAAGTTTTTTTCACTAGTCAGTGGTAATGAATGTTTCTGGTAACAAATGTTTCTTTTCTTCTTTTTTCAGATGTGGACTAAACTTATATATAAATTAACTGCGTCGCCCGAGTCTAAAATCAAAGATATAGCGGATGCAATAGAAGATGCTTGTCTTTCAACTTATCCAGAGGTAATTTTCTCACTTGTGTGTAATGTGAAGATTTTATTTACTAATCATTGTACGCTTCCGTGTCACTCATGTTTTGATTACCAATTACAATTAAAAATTGTAAATCTTAGTGAGATACACATAGTTTCCCCATGAATTGGAGGATTTCTATCTAGTAATGAATGAAAAAAAAAGGGTAGGTAAGCATTATTTTTCGACAAGATTTCTGAATAAACACAACAGTATGGACAAGTGACGTTATAGTAAACTTACATTTTCCTTCGAATTATAACATACACATTAACTAAAGTGAGGTTCATAAACATAGAGGTGGATTTCGCGTTATGTTGAATAACTGTGACGATCCCTTTTACTTCCAGCTATGTATAAGTACTCTTTTGCAGTTCAACGTCATCCCAGACATGTGCGCGCGTTATCTTTGTGTTTGNAACGTCATCCCAGACATGTGCGCGCGTTATCTTTGTGATTGAGGTTAGGACTGTGTGAGCGTTGTCCTTGTGATTGAGATTAGGAGAAGAAAATTTTACGAAAACCAGAGAGTTGACTAACGAGAAAGGTTTGCCACAGGAAGGTCTGACACAAGAAGTCTTCAGAAGGTCACATTTTTCCACCAAATTTCACATTACTTTCTTTGAAAATATATAAGTTTTGACGATGTGAAGAAGGCGCGCAAAAAAATTTTGAGCGCCAGTGGATATATAAATATTATTTGTGTTAATTTAAGTTACTTTCGAACGATGATGTATGATACTCAACTTCAGAATATAGACAGACCACTTCTACCGAGGTTGGCAACAATAGAGTGGTAACATCCATGCTCTACTGTGATCCTTATTTTCTGCTGTGACAGTTGGAAATTCTTCGCATCTTAGTGCCTTCTTCTTATAGCATCCAGAACTGTTTTTATAACTGAATTCTAAGAAGTTATTTGATAAATCATGGGAAAAATATTTGTAGACAGAGGTTGGTACTGAAAATGATAGTTGAATTAAAACTATACTCGAGGCCATGTGACTTTATTCATGGTAAATGGAACGCAAGGAGCGGCAAGGAGTAAGCATATGAATGGGACTGCACCGTATTTTACACGCTGTTTCTTAACATTATTTAAATATTTAATTAATTTTCTTAAAAGAAACACATTTATCGATTTACATGTGCAATTAATTTTTGTCTGTAATGAAAACAATTTTCATCTTTTTCGCACTGGAGGAAAGAAAATCAGATCAAATAAATAAATAAATCAGACCCGAAAGTTAAATGGTTGGACTAAATTTATCATAAATTTGACAATGTTATACCTATTTCATTTACCAAATTCTGAGTTATATGCGTTAACGAGTTAATTAGAACGAGTTAATCGTTATGTTGGCAATACCTCTGCGTGACGTTGCTATACATCCTTTAAAATATATTTTGAAAGAAAATACGGTTTTACAGAAGGCATCGATCACTGTCTATTAAACAAATCAATATTGAAAAAAATAAACATAAATAATGATATTGTTAAAACAATATTACTTATTTCAAATGTACTCTTTGAATTAATTTGTCACCCTTCAAAACCTTTCAACACTTTTCGGAATGAACAAAACGGATCTTTTTAATTCAGTAGTCTGTATTCCAAATAATATAACAAATAATTTTCAAAATCTCATCCAATTATTTACATTGTTGCAATTTAATCATATAAGAATTCATTGTTGTAAAACTTCTAGAAAACTGACGTAAGTTAGCTGTGCATCCATAATGGAAAACCATAGTAATAATTTGAAGGTATATAAAATAAAATCCACTGTGACATTTGTTTGATTGGACCAAAGTAATGAAATGAAAAATTAATTTTAGAGAAAAAGTTTCATGTAAAACTCTAAATACACTTCCTTCTCCAATATTTTCATTTACTCTTTTTCTCACGGGAAAACTTTTTAATGTCAATAGGTCGGAATATTTTCGTTCGTCCGTATGAAATAATATATAATGGTTTGAAAAAAATTACAATATTATTTTGATGAACACCGTTACTCTCCGACATAAATGTTCTTTACTTGCGAGAAATTTTAATTTTCTTCTACTTCCTTCAGGGAATTAAAACGACGGTTGAAATGAAGCGACTTCGTAGTGCCGCGACTACATAACAGTCTCGCCTCTGCTGACAGCTCAGTGCGGTAGCAACGGTTGTGTGCGTACAGGTGAAAAGTTTCAAAGCTGCATTGCTGATCCTACGTACCGGCCGACAGAAACGCAATGTATAGAGCGACCCTTATACATAATGATCTTTACTGTGTTAAGACTGTAGTCAATATACGACATAAGTGAAGGAGGAAGAAATGATTTTGAATACCTCAAAAGATGCCGTGTGAATTTACCAATACTCCTCCATGGCTCAGGTGTTGTGTTGTAGCCCATTACCAAGTGATCCCGGGTTCAATTCCCGGTGGGGCCAGAAAAAATTCGTAGATCATTCACATGAATGTCCCACTTTATATAGCTGTGACTACTGAAAAGCAAACCTTCCTTCCTCTATCCATCTCCTCCTAGTATCATAAAATATAACTATTATAACTCCTACTAACCCCTCCACGAAGTCCAAGTTGTTGGTAAACCCAGCTAAGCGGCCCCCTACTAAATAAAGGTTACCACCCAACTCCTACCTCCTATCGCTCCACGTAGATAAGCTTCAATAGGACTTAGCTAAATTTTCCATTTACAAATACAACAATTGCATAAACTCTGCGCCGGATCCTTCTCGTTTTAATTCTACCAACAAAAAAAATATTTTCTCTGTATTTAAAACATACCNTTTCTCGTTTTAATTCTACCAACAAAAAAAATATTTTCTCTGTATTTAAAACATACCACTGGATAGTAATAACAATTGGAATTGTTTGAGAACTAATGATTTGTTTCTTTGCAGGATCGTTATGTACTTGGAGCGTTTGGTAGGATCATTGATCCTATGGTGGAGCTAGCCCATTCCATTCAATATTGGGTGTTAAAATATTTTGTAAAGTAATTTTTAAACCTTAAGTAAAGCAACAATTTTGATATTTTTATTACGCGATATTGTATGTAAATAAATTATATTTACTCCATGAATTGTTCTTCTCTTAACCTGTGATATTTGTGGTGCTGTCACTTTCTCAGAGGTTGCAGGAAAAAGAAACAGGAACATGGAGAGGAGAGAGAAGAAAAACACGATGGTAACTAAAACAATTATTGTTTTTCGCCTCTTTCTTCAAAGTTTGGAAGCGCTGAAAAATATTTTGTTTTCATTTTCTTATTCATCAACCATGAACCAGAACCTTAATACATAATGTTATCTGGTTTCAAAGATTTTCACTCGTTTTTTCGAAACTAATTTCATTGGTTTATGTAAATGTATTAATTTCTCCCTTATTTACTCAAAAATTGTCTCCCTCATTATCGCATTTGTTCTCCCTTAAATGTTTTTACTGCTACAGCTCAAAGTTTATTTTGAACTTAGGAATAACTTTTTCGTGGATCAAAAATTTCCATTTGGGTCAATCCATATAAAACGGTCAAAAGGTAGTCACTCTATCATTAAAGAAATTAATACTTTCTCCATTCCTTTCCTTATTATTCCGGAGTCCAAAGCTGATTTAAAAAGAATTTCATAACTGTTCACGACCATTTTTGTCCACTCGCGCGCGCGTATTTTCGCGATTGTTAGCATTTGCATAAGCGCTAATATCTCGTGACTTTTTTGTTTGACAAAGCTAAGACAATGACCACATTTTAAAGTATAAACTTTGTTCAGTATAAATATTGTCTATTTGTCTTATTTGTATGGGAAATTTCATCTTAAAATTGGTGTGTAGAGTTATTAATTCAAAATTTTTCGGACTAATCCACTTTTTGTTACGTCCACCTTAAGTTACACCCTTAACGAGGTCTTAGATAGAGGATAGAGGTCTTTTACATTTTCAGATAAATCCCACCTTACTTGCCAACACAAAGCAAATTTTTTCATGTATTTCCATTCACGTGATCTTCAAGATAATGGTTTATCTCTACCAATGAACACAATGATGGTTTAATTTGGAAGAGAAGAAAAAGCTAGCACCATTTCCTCCCTCTTTTTAAATTACAAAAAATCTGGTCTGTTATTCACGATTTATTGCACTATTGGACGTTTCATATAATACAAAAATATTATATAATTCAATATTCTAGAATATTATGCAGTACAATTAAATGAAATATTAGGTGTAAATGTATGAAATTGTTTTTCTTCGTAAAAGGGATGTATCTAAACAAACCTTTGACGAAAAAATGTGATAACTCAAGAATATAATTCACGAAGAAACCTGATACATACTAGCATAAGAACTCTACCATTGCCTCATAAAAATAGTAAAAATATTACTCAAACATAAATATCTCATACTAAAGGCCTATAACTGTTACTACGACTAAAATTTTATATATACCCAGCACTGATAAGAGTATTGCTCAGAGTAGTAATTATAACCACCATTATAACTCATGGGAATAAGCCCTCACCTAGTGGGTTTTGATCGCCGTTAAATTTCACCTTAAGGTGGGACCAGAACTCCAAGTTAGTCTGATCACTGAGATGTTTAATTGTTTTCTTTAGTTTTATTCTTATTATTTTCAAACACACAATATGAATAACAATGAAGAAAAAAAGCATGACTTAATTTGCATCAATCAGTTAATAGTATAGTACAAACAATAGGAACTCGCTTGACTCGTTTGAAATGCATTAGTGCATAAAGTAAAAACATGGCGACAGAGCGCTACTGTTTCGTGATTTGTGCATCTCACCTCGGAAAATGTAAAATATATTTCTCAAATGTCCGGTGACCTATAGATAAATGTAATGTAGAAAATACTAAGGAAAATGTACTACAAATCAAAGTAATTTTCCATATTTTTACCATTTCTTAATAGTTGGTCTCTTAAAAAAATAGTGTTTTCTCCATAAGACACAATGTATTACACCGTCAATTATAATGTAATTCTCGAAAATGGGCGGTGAGGTATGTATTTCAAGTTGAAATCACAATACGAACATGTTTCTCTGTTTAGTTTTGCCGATTTCAGGTACTATAATAATATAAAATCATCTCGTCCTGCACCACGAGGTTAATAAGTGAACATCTCCATCTCCATAACATCTTAGCAGAAGAACAAAAAGGATGTAGACGAGGCATGAAAGGATGCAAAGAACAACTTATTATGGACGTGATCATCCACGAGCAGAGTTACAAGAAAATTGGAAATTTGTCGTGCTGCTTCATTGATTATCAGAAAACCTTTGACTCGGTCCCGCACTCTTGGCTCCTTGAGGTTTTAAACATGTACAAAGTCAATCCAATTTTGGTAGGCTTTCCGGAGAAAGTAATGATGAGGTGGAACATCTGTATCCTAATGCCTGACAAGGGAGACCAAAATATCAGAATTCCCATAAAGCGAGATATTTTTCAGGGAGATTCTTTAAGTGCCCTGTGGTTCTGAGTCGCTTTGTATCCTCTTTCACACATTCTCCAACGAGCTTCTATAGGTTTCTGTGTGAAATGCAACCTGAACTCATTCACTATATCCCATTTACTGTACATGGATGACCTGAAGCCGTACACTCCAACCAGTACACAGCTAAAAGAATTGATTAGACTCACTGAAATGTTTTCCAATGATGTTCAAATGTCGTTTGGATTGGACAATGTCGAACATTAAACATAAAGAAAAGGATAGTCGAGCTCCGGGGATATGAAACAACAAATGGAAGAATGATCGAGCCTCTATTTGAAAGCGATTTCTACAAGTACCCGGGATTCCAGCAAGCACGTCGAGTAGACCATGGACACATGTACAACACCAGGCTACTTTCATAATAGATGTAGCCATACCGAACACCAATGGTATGCTGACAAAGGCTGCAGAGAATGTTAACAAGTATTCCAAATTGAAGGAAGAAATTGAAATGGTGTGGAGGACTGACAGAGTTAATATAATTCCAATCATTATCTCAGCAACTGGCATTATCCCCATTGAACCAACCTATCGAAAAAGCTGTCATCCCAGAAACATGTCGAACTGTCCGGAAGTTCTTCTAAATACTAAATCAAATCATAGAAGGGAATACTTGGCATGTCCCGTATACCTTCTTATCCAGCCTTGAGCCGAGAATTAATCAATAATAATAATAATAATAATTATTATTATTACTTTTGTGATTTAATTGTACTTACGCTAGTACTATCTTAAATGATACAAATTTTCGGGAAACTCAAATAAAGACAATGAGCTAGGCAAGGAGAACTTATCTTAAAGGAGTTTTCCTTTGAAAAATTTGTCCTTTCTCTATCAGTTCTCTTCATATAACTCTGCTTTGATTAAATCTTGAGAAAATGAAGAAAATAAATAAATAATACAGATCGCCAAGATCCTTTCAATATTTTAGGTAGTGTTGATATGGAATTAGTCATAAGAGTTTCACATGTATAGAATACGTAATGCATTTCAATTATATCGGCATTTTCCTGATTTTCAGATTCCAGTTCCTAACTTTTTTTTGTTTTTTTAAATAGGAGACATAATAGGAGATTTCATTCAGGAAATAATTTTATTTCATTGAGATCTTATTTTACTAGTTTTGTTTAGGTGATTTGCCTTATTATTCTTATGCATATATCAATATGCTCCACTACCTCATTTTCTTTTCTTTTTTTTGCTGAATTTCACCCCTTACTCCCGTAGAGATTGCAATAAGGGACCTGCAGGGAGATAAAATTTTTGATTTTTTTAATTCGGAAAGATTACATAGTAAATAGAATAGTGTACATTAATTACAAGTAATCCCTACAGAGGTGAATACTTTCACTGCTAGTAGAACCTTGTGTTAAATAAGTTTCGCTACAGCTATTTTCATCTCCAGCAGTGCGTATTTGAAGCCTGAAAAGTAAAACAGATTAAGAATTATTTAGAACGAAAATAATTTATTAATGTTTTTGTATGGAAGTCATTAATTATACCATGTTGAGATCTCGGTCCCGTCTCCCATTTTCATTTAACATAACATAATTAATCTGTTACCTAGCGGTGAGGTTCACCGCAATTTCAGATATTTCCATGAGTTTACGAGCAACAGTTTAAGAGTTACTATGGCTACTGAAGACTTTAAAGTATAGATAAGATTAAATTGGGGAAAAATTAACCCTTTCTCGCGATCATTGTTAGCACTCTCAAAGTCTTTGTTGTCACAGAAAAAAAGGGGTTTATAGCAGCAAGGAGTTTAACTTTCGACAATTTTCAGCCTTCATCTTTTGTGGAAATCGGAGGAAGAGTTTTTTTTCATTCTATACATTCCATAATGGACAATCATCATAGAGACTTCGCAGAAGAAGGAACTGCCAAAATATCTACTTAATATGGTGAAATCCTACTTTGAGGAAAGAACAATGGTCTTGGAGATCGGTGGTGAAAGAATTATGGAGGAGGTGACGATCCGCTGTCCTCAAGGATCAGTCAGCGAACCTGTCTACGGGAACGTGGTTGTGGACTGCGTTTTATGGGAACAGGCATGGGTAGGGATTGATACGATAGCATACGCGGACGATTTAGCAATAGTTGTCCCAGCATCATCACAACGTACACTAGAGCGAGAAGTTCAATTTTTTCGAAAAATTGAAAAAAAAAAATTCCATTATTGGAAGAAGAAAAAAATCTGAAAAATGTTGTCCAAACTTTTTTTGATGTCTATTCGAAAAAAAATTTGATTCGGGTTTATTCCGAAAATATGTCCCTAACCTCAAATAATGCTCTCAAATAATATTTCGTTTTTTAAAAAAAGAAGAAATTTATAAAATCTTATTAACTACTTCAGAGTAACACCTTATCATCTTTCACATGGCCGCGTCTCGATGACCTGCGACAAGAAATAGTGAGATACCCTACACGTCGATATGGCGTGTCAGTCAGTCGTCTGAATTTTCTACTACTTTACGAGCGTTACAAGATTTACAACGCACTTGTACAAACAGCAGATGTAATTGTAAGGAATATATAGCAAGTCATGTCTTCAAAAAATAATTAAAAATAAAGAAAAAAATTTAATACTTCGACAAAATATTTTTGTGTTATTCGGTAAGTATGTCCCTAACATCAAAAAGTGCCTTCAAATAATCTTTTGATTTTTTCGAAAAAATTAAGAAATTTTTAAAATGTCGTTAATTACTTCAGAGAAACACCACATCATCTTTTACATTGCAGCGTTCTGATGACCTGAGACAAGAAGCAGTGAGATACCCCACACATCAATATGGCGTGTCAGTCAGGCGTCTAAATTTTCTATAATTTTACGAGCATTACAAAGCATACACTTTTACATATAGCTGACGTAATTATAAAGCAAATATAGCAACTCATGTCTTCAAAAATTGATGAAAAATAGAAATTTTTTAAAACATTTTGTCAAATTATTTTCTGTTTATTCGAAAAATATATGGCCTTATCCACCAATAAAATTAAAAATTGAATTAAAAACAAATTTTTGGTCAAAAATTAGTTTGTGTTTATTCGGAAAATTTATGTCCTAAACCTCCAAAAATGCTTTCAAATCACTTTCCGATTTTTTCCAAAAATTGATTTTTTTTTTCAAAATTTCATCAACTATTCCAGTGTTTCATGTTTCCTCTCTTTCTGTAGAAAGCGCCTGGACGATGTGAGGAAGAATGCGAAAGTGTTAGCTACACAACACTTCGTCATGTAAGAGTCGACTGAAATTCCTTCCGCGCTTATTGCAACATCAGCTGCAAAAGAAACTCTCGCGAACGTCTTACGTTATTCTAATGAATATTTACTATCACAGGTGTAAAATATTTGAGAGAAAAATGAAATTAAAAAGAATTTTTTGAAAAAAAATTTGTGTTTATTCGGAAAATATACGTCCCACACCTCTAAAACTGCCATCAAATCATTATCTGATTTTTTCGAAAAATTGAATTTTTAAAAAACATTTCATCAACTATTCCATTGTTCCACCTTGCTCTGTTTCTGGAGAAAGCGTCTCGACGACCTGAGGCAGGATGACAATGTGTTTACAATGACAATACACTTAGTCATGTAAGAGTCGACTGAGTTTTCTTCCGCCTTTCGAGAAACATCAGCTGCCAAACATATTTTTGCATACTTCTTCCGTTATTTTAATAAAAATTTATTATGACAAGTGTACGATATTTAAGGTAAAATTGAAATTTAAAAGAAAATTTTGGTCAAAAAAGTTTTGGGAGTTTATTCAGAAAATATGTCAACAACCTTTAAAAATGCTTTTTAAAAATATTATCTAATTTTCTCGAGAAATTAATTTAAAAAAATCAAATTGTACAGTGTTCCACCTTGATCTGCATGTGTAGAAAGCGTCTCGACGACCTGGGACAGAATGCGAATGTGTTAGCTACACAACACTTCGTCATGTGAGAGTCGACTGGTCTCTCTTCCGCTCTTCAAACAACATCAACTGCCAAAAACAATCTTGATAGTCTTAAATTATTCTATTGATTATTTACTATGACACGTATAAGGTACTTGAGAAAAAAAAGGAATTTAAAAAATTTATGACTTAAAATTTTATTTTGCGTTTTCCATAAAATAGAAGTCCCATTCTTCTAAATATGCTTTCAAATATTTTCTGATTTTTCCGAAAAATTAAATTAAAACAAAATCATCAACTATTCCAATGTTTTACCTTGCTATGTTTCTGGAGAAAGCGCCTCGTCGACCTGAGATACTTCTATTTCTTTGTCAAATTAACAAAAATATTTGATATTTTTGGGGGTTAGAAAAATATATTTTTGGAATAAACACATTAAAAAATTTATCCAAAAATTTCAACTTTTTTCACAGTTGAATTCAAATTTTGTACATTTTAAATAGCAAGTATCCATTAGAATCACGTTAAAGTACATATAAATATTTATTGCAGTTAATGAGAATTGAGAATTTTGAAGAAACTAACGCGTCTCGCTCAGCATGTAGTGTTGAGATGTCAGTTATCTTGTTACTACGTCCAGGTGATCGGGTCGCTTTTTAGAGACAGAAGGAAAGGAGAAACAGTGGAATAGTTGATAATTTTTTTAATATTTCGAAAAATTAACATTATTATTAAAAGCCATTTTTGGAGGTAGATACATATATTAAAAAAAAAAACAGAAAAAAAATATATCCAAAATGTCAACTTTTTTCACTGTTAATCTCAAATATTGTACATTTGACGTATCACGTATTCATTAGAATTGCGTTAAAGTACATAGAAATGTGTATTGCAGCTAATAAGGCTTGAGACTATCGAAGAAACACAGACGTCTCACTCAAACATGTCGTTGTGTTGAGACTTCAGTTTTCTTGTTACGACGTCCAGGTCATCGAGACGCTTCTTAAGAGAGAAGCCAAGGTAAAACAATAAAATCGTTGATAAAATTGTAATTTTTTTATTATGTCGTAAAATTAACAATATTATTTGAAGCCATTTCCGGAAGAGGAAATATATTTTTGGAATAAACACAAACATTTTTGACCAATTTTTCAACTTTTATCACTGTTAATATCAAATATTGTTCATTTGACATAGAAAGTATTGAATACGATTACTATAAAGTACATAGAAATGTGTATTGCAGCTAATGCGGCTTGATAATTTTCATGAAACACACAGGACACGCCCAAGACGTTGTGTTTATATCACACATTTCTTGTTACGACAACCTGGACATCTGGACGATTCTTACAGAGAGAAGCCAAGGTAAAACAATAAAATAGTTGTTAAAATTGAAAAAAACACATTTATTTTTTCGCAAAATTTACAACAATTTTGAGCCATTTTCGGGGGTTTGAGACATATAATTTTGGAATAAACAGAGAAAAATATTGCGACAAAAAAATTTCAACATTTTACATTATTGAATTCAAATTCTTTACATTTAACAAAGCAAGTATTCATTAGAATTACGTTAAAGTACATAGAAATGTGTTTGCAGTTAATGAGGATTGAGAATTTTTAATAAACTCACACGACTCACTCTACGTGTTGTGTTAAGATCTCAGTTTTCTAGTTACGACGTCCAGGTCATCGGGACGCTTCTTACAGACAGAAGGCAAAGGAAAACAAATAATAGTTGATACAATTGCAAAATTTGTCAAAAACTTTTCCGAAAAACTTTTCAAAACTTTTTATAATCCCAACTGAAAAATATATATACCTAAGTACCCAAAAAATATCAAAAAAATTTCAAACAAAAATATTTTATAGATCCAATCGAAATATATGTATACCAAAATACCAAAACATTTCCAAAATTTTACGAAAAAAAATATTTTTCAAAAACTTTAAATAGTTTCAAACGAAAAATAAATAAACCTTACCCAAAAACAATTTCGAAATTATATCGAAAAAGATTTTCCAAAAAAAAAATAAAAAAATTTATTATGGTCGCAATTGAAAAATATATATACCTAAGTACCTTAAAAATTTTAAATATTTTTGAAAAAACTTACCATTAAAATTTTTTGAAAATTTTTTTAATTCCCTAATCGAAAAATTTATATATCTAAGCACCCAAAATATTTTAAAAATT
>NNCF01138210.1:0-12171 GCA_002313205.1 Laupala kohalensis
TAACAAGAGTCCGGGAGTGAAGCCGCACGTGGGTGAGCAACAATAGTCGGGCAGTTAGGCCGCGCAAATCTGAGCAACAAAGCTCCAAGAGTTAGGCCGTACGTTGCTGAGCAGAAACATTCCAAAAGTGAGTTTGCGCATTTTCAAACTACAAGAATCCGGGTGTAAGGCAGCAATTTGCTGAGCAACAAGGGTCCGGGAGTTTACCCGCACGTTGCTGTGCAACAAGTGTTTCGGAGTTAGGCCGCATGTTGCTGAGCAAAAAACGTCCGGGAGTTAGGAAGCACCTTGTAGAGCATTAAGGGTCCGGGAGTTAGGCACCACGTTGCATAGCATAAAGGGTCCGAAAAATTAGACCGCACGTTGCTAAACAACCATGGTCCGGGAGTTAGGCAGCACGTTGCTTAGACACAAGGGTCCGGATGTTAGGCCGCACATTGCTTAGACACAAGGGTCCGGATGTTAGGCCGCACATTGCTAAGCAACAGCGGTCCGACAAATAGACCGCACGTTGTTAAACAACAAAAAGCCGTGAGTTAGGCCGCACGTTGCTGAGGAACACGGGCCGGGAGCTAGGCCGCACGTTGCTGAGCAACAAGAGGCCGGGAGTTAAGCCACACGTTGGTGAGCAACAAGAGTCCAAAATTTAGGTTGCGCGTTGCTGAGAAACAAGGATCCGGGAGTTAGGCAGCACGTTGCTGAGCAACAAGATCATAGAGTAAGGCAGCACATTTTTGAGCGACAAGAGTCCGGGAATTAGGCCGCACGTTGCTGAGCGACAAGGGTCAGGGAGTTAGACCGCCCGTTGCTGAGCAACAAGGGGCCAAGTGTTAAGCCGCACGTTGCTGACCAAAAAGGGTCCAAAAATTTGGTTCCGCGTTGCTGAGCAAAAAGAGACCAGGGGTAGGGCAGTACGTTGCTGAGCAACATGATCATGGGTTAGGCAGCACGTCACTGAGCAACATGTGTCCGGGAGTAAGGCCGCACGTTTCTGAGCTACAAGGTTCCGGGAATTAGGCCGCGTGTTCCTAAGATATCAGACTCCGTGATTAAAGCCGCGCGTTGCTGAGCAACGAAAGTCCGAGATTTAGGCCGTGCATATCTGGGCTACCAGAGTCCGTATTTTAGGCCGCACGTTGCTAAACAAAAAGGGTCCAAGAGTTAGGCCGCACGTTGCCGAACCACAAGGGTCCGGGAGGAAGGTCGCTTGTTGCAGAGCCACAAGGGTCCGGGAGAAAGGCCGCATGTTGCTGAGCAACAAAGGTCTGGGTGTTTGGCCCCACGTTGCTTAGCAACAAGAGTCCGGGTGTTTGGCCACACGTTGTTTAGCAACAAATGTCCGGAAGTTAGGCCGCACGTTTGCTGAGCCACAAATGTCCGGGATTTAAACCGTGCGTTGCTGAGCTACCACAGTCCGTAATTTAGGCCGCCCGTTGCTGAGCAACAAGGGTCCGTGTGTTTTTGCCGCACGTTGCTGAGCAACAAGGGTCCGTGTGTTATTGCCGCACGTTGCTGAGCAACAAGACTCCGCGAGCTAAACCGCACGTTGCTGAGCAACAAGGGTCCATTAGTAAGGCTGCGCGTTGCTGAGCAACAAATGTCCGGGAATTAGGCCGCACGTTTCTGAGATATCAGACTCCGGGTTTTAAGCCGCTCGTTGCTGACCAACGAGAGTCCGGGATTTTGTTCGTGCGTTTCTGAGCTAAAAGGATTTGGGGATTTGAGCAGTCTGTTTCTGGGCTTCCAGAGTTTGTAATTTAGGCCGCGCGTTGCTGACCAAAAGGGTCCGGGAGTTAGGCCGCACGTTGCTGAGCAACATGTGTCCGAGATTTAGGCCGCGCTTTGCTGAGCAACAAGTGTTAAGGAGTAAGGGCGCACGCTGCTGAGCAATACGTTTCTGGGTGTTAGGCCGCGCGTTGCTGAGCAACAACAGTCTATAATTAGGTAGCGCTTGGCTGAGCAACAAGAGTCTGGTTGTTAGGCAGCATCTTGTAGAGCAACAAGGGTCCGGGAGGTAGGCAGCACGTTGCTGAGCAACAAGGGTCCAAAAATTAGGCCGCACGTTGTCGAGCAACAAGTGTCCTTGAGTTAGGCAGCAGGTTGTTGTGCAACCAGTGTCCGGACAAAAGGCCGCACGATCTTGAGCAACATGAGTGCGGGATTTAGACCGCACGTTGCTGAGCAACATGGATCCGGGATTAGGGCCACACGTTGCTGAGCTACAAAAGTCCAGGAGTTAGGCCGCACGTTACTGAGTAACAAGAGTCTGGGTGATAGGTCGCATGTTGCTGAGCAACAACGGTTTGGGGGTTACACTGCACGTTGCAGAGCCACAAGGGTCCGGGAGTAAGGCCGGACGTTGCTGAGCGACAAGGGTCCAAGAGTTAGGCCGCACGTTGTTGAGCAACAATGGTCAAATAGTTAGGCCGCACGTAGCTGAGCAACAAATGTCCGTAAGTTAGGCCACACGTTTAGAACAACAAGTGTCCGGGAGTTTGGCCGCACGTTGCTAAGCAACAAGAGTCCGTGAGTTAAGCCGCACGTTGCTGAGCAACAAGAGTCCGGGATTTAGGCCGCACGTTGTTGAGCATCAAGAGTCCGGAAGTTAGGCCGCACGTCGTCGAGAAACAAGTGTCCTGGAGTTAGGTAGCAGGTTGTTGAGCTACCAGTGTCCGGGACAAAAGACCGCACGATCTTGAGCAACATGAGTCCGGGGTTTAGGCCGCACTTCGCTGAGCAACATGGATGCGGAATTAAGGCCACACGTTGCTGAGCCACAACTGTCTGGGACTTAGGCCGCACGTTGCTAAGCGACAAGTGACCGGGCGTTAGACCGCACGTTGCTTAGCGACAAGGGTCAGGGAGTTAGGCCGAAAGTTGCTGAGCAACAAGCGTCCGGGAGTAAGGCCACGCGTTGCTAAGCAACAATTTTCTGGGTGTTAGGCCGCGCGTTGCTGAGCAACGACAGTCTAAAAGTTAGGTTGCGCGTTTCTGAGCAACAAGGGTCTAAGAATTAGGCCGACCGCTGCTGAGCAACAAGGGTCCGGGAGTTAGGCCGCAC
This sequence comes from Laupala kohalensis, assembly GCA_002313205.1. Classification (NCBI taxonomy): domain Eukaryota; kingdom Metazoa; phylum Arthropoda; class Insecta; order Orthoptera; family Trigonidiidae; genus Laupala; species Laupala kohalensis. Next base: position 3,062 of record NNCF01138210.1, read on the forward strand.
GTTGCTGAGCAAGAAGGGTCCTGGAGTTACGCTGCACGTTGCAGAGCCACAAGGGTCCAGGAGTTAGACCGCACGTTGAAGAGCCACAAGGGTCCGGGTGTTAGGCCGCGCGTTGCTGGGCAACAAGGGTCCTGGATTTATGCAACACGTTGCTGAGCTACAAGGGTCCGGAAGGTAGGCAGCACGTTGCTAAGCAACAAGGGTCCAGGAATTAGGCCGCACGTTGTTGAGAAACAAGGGGCTGGGATTTAGGCATAACGTTGCTGAGTTTCAAGGGTCCATGAGTTAGGCCGCGCGCTACTAAGCAACAAGAGTCCGGGAGTTAGCCCGCTAGTTGCTGAGCAGTAAGATCATGGAGTTAGGCAGCACGTTGCTGAGCAACGAGAGTGCGGAAGTTAGGCCGCTCGTTGCCGAGCAACCCGTGACCGGGAAATTAGACGATCGGTGCTGATATATTAGACTACGGGATTTAAGCCGCGCGTTGCTGGCAACGAGAATCCGCGATTTAGGCCGTGCGTTTATTAGCTACCAGAGTCCGTTATTTAGGCTGCGCATTCATGAGCAACAAGAGTCCGTAATTTACGCTGCGCGTTGCTAATCAACAAGAGTCGGTAGTGTAGGCCGCGCGTTGCTAAGGAACAAGGGTCCGAAAGTCAGGTCGCACGTTCCTGAGACACTAAGTTCCGGGAGAAAAGTTGCATGATGTTGCGCAACATGAGTCCGGCATTAAGGCAGCACGTTGCTGAGCTTTATGGTTTTGGGATGTGGGCCACACGTTGCTGAGTTACAACGGTCCGGGAGTTAGGCCACACATTACTGAGCAACAAGAGACTGTGTGATAGGCCTCACGGTGCTGAGCAACCAGATTCTGGGAGTTAGCCCAAGCGTTGCTAAGCAACAGGAGACCAGGAGTTCGTCCGCGCGTTGCTATTAGACCAGAGTCCGGGAGTTAGCAGCACGTTGCTGAGCAACCAGGTTTCGGTTGTTAGGCCGCACGTCGCTGAGCAACAATTACCCGGAAATTAAGACGGACGTTGCAGAGCAACAAGGGACCGGGAGTTCGGCCGCACGTTGCTAAGCAACAAGAGTCAGTGAGTTAAGCCGCACGTTGCTGAGCAACAAGAGTCCGGGAGTTAGGCCGCACGTTGTTGAGCAACAAGAGTCCGGAAGTTAGGCCGCACGTCGTCAAGCAACAAGTGTCCTTGAGTTAGGCAGCAGGTTGTTGAGCAACCAGTGTCCGGGACAGAAGGCCGCACGATCTTGAGCAACATGAGTCTGGGATTTAGGACGCACTTCGCTGAGCAACATGGATCCGGGATTAAGGCCACACGTTGCTGAGCTACAAAAGACGGGAGTTAGGCCGCACGTTACTGAGTAACAAGAGTCTGAGTGATAGACTGCATGTTGCTGAGCAACAACGGTTTGGGGGTTAGGCTGCACGTTGCAGAGCGAAAAGGGTCCGGGAGTAAGGCCGCACGTTGCTGAGCAACAAGGGTCCGGGTGTTAGGCCGCGCGTTGCTGAGCAACAATGTGCCGGAAGTTATGCTGCATGTTGCTGAGCAACATGTGTCCGAGATTAAGGTCGTGCGTTGCTAAGCAACAAGTGTGTGCGAATTAGGCCGCACGTTGCTAAAATATCAGACTTTGGGTTTTAAGCCGCTCGTTGCTGAGCAATGAGAGTCCAGGATTTTGGCCGTGCGTTTCTGAGCTACCAGATTCCGGGATTTGAGCCGTCTGTTTCTGGGATACCAGAGTCCATAATAAGGGTCGCGCGTTGCTGAGCAACCAGAGTTAGCAATTTAGGCCACGCGTTGCTGAGCAACAAGTGTGCGTCAGCTAGGCCGCGCGTTTCTGAGCAACGAGAGTACGGGAGTTAAAGCGCACGTTGCTGAGCAACTGGGTCCGGGATTTTGACCGTACGTTGCTGAGCAACAAGCTTTTGAGAGTTAGGCCGCTCGTTGCTAAGCAACAAGGTTTTGAGAGTTAGGCCGCTCGTTGCTAAGCAACAAGAGTCCGGGAGTTACGCCGCACGTTGCTGAGCATGAAGGGACGAGAATTAGGCAGCAAGTTGCTGAGCAACAAGGGTCCGGGTGTTAGGCAGCACCTCTGTGAGCAACAAGGGTACGGGAGTTAGGCAGGATGTTTCTGAGCAACAAGGGTCCGGATATTAGGCCGCACGATGCTGAGCAACAAGCGGCCGGGAGTTAGGCCGGACGTTGCTGAGCAACGAGGGTACGGGATTTTGCCGTCTGTTTCCGGGATTTAAGCCGTCTGTTTCTTAGCTACCAGATACAGTAATTTTGGCCGCACGTTGCTGAGCAACAAGTGTCCGTCAGCTAAACCGTGCGTTGTGAGCAACGAGAGTGCGGGAGTTAGGCCGCACGTTACTGAGCAACAAGATTCCTAAAGATAGGCTGTACGTTGCTGAGCAACAAGATTCTGAAAGATAGGCTGCACATTGCTGAATAACAGAGGTTAGGCCGCACGTTGCTGAGCAACAAGTGTCTGTGTGTTAGGCCGCGCGTTGCTGAGCAACAAGTGTCTGGTTTTTAGGCCGTGCGTTGCTGACCAACAACAGTCCAAAAGTTAGGTTGCGCGTTGCTGAACAACAATAGTCCGGGAGTTAGGCAGCACGTTGCTGAACAACAAGATCTGGGAGTTAAGCAGCACGTTGCTCAGCAGAAAAAGTCCGGGAGTTAGGCCGCGCGTCGCAAAACAACAAGTTTCCGTCAGCTAGGCCGTGCGATGCTGAGCAACGAGAAAGCGGAAGTTACTCCGAACGTTGCTGTGCAACAGGAGTCCGGGAGTTATGCCGCGCGTTGAAGAGCAACAAGAGTCCGGGTCTTAGGATGTACGTCGCAGCGCAACCAGAGAACGGGAGTTACGCCGCACGTTGCTAAGCAACAAGAGTCCAGGAGTTAGGCCGCCCGTGAATAAGCAACAAGAGTCCGGGAGTTAACATGCGGGTTGCTGAGCAACAAGAGTCCGGGACTTACCCCCGCGCGTTGCTGAGCAACCAGAGTCCGGGAGATAAGACGCGCGTTTCTAAGCAACCTGAGTCTGGGAGTTAGCAGCACGTTGCTAAACAACAAGGCTTCGGGAGTTAGGCCGCACGTTGCTGAGCAACAATATTCCGAAAGTTAGGCCGCACGTTACTGAGCAACAAGATTCCCAAAGATAGGCCGCACGTTGCTGAGCAACAAGATTCCGAAAGATAGGCAGCACGTTGCTGAGCAACAAGATTCCGAAAGATAGGCAGCACGTTGCAGAGCAACAAGATTCCGAAAGATAGGCCGCACGTTGCTGAGCAACAAGTCTCCTGGAGTTAGGCGGCACGTTGTTGAGCAACCAGGGTCCGGGACAAAAGGCCGCACGATGATGAGCAACATGAGTCCGGGATTGAGGCCGCACGTTGTTGAGCAACATGGATCCGGGATTTGGGCCACACGTTGCTGAGCTACAAAGGTCCAGGTGTTTTGCCGCACGTTACTGAGCAACAAGAGTCTGAGTAATAAGCAGCGCGTTGCAGACCCACAAGGGTCCGGGATTTAGGCCGCACGTTGCTGAGCCACATGTGTCCAGAAGTTAGACCGCACGTTGCTGAGCAACGAGGTTCCGAAATATAGGCCGCACGTTGCTGAGCGACAAGGGACGGGGAATTAGACCTCGTTTCTGAGCGTCGAGGGTCAAAGATTTATGCCGAAAGTTGCTAAGCAACAAGTGTCTGGGAGATAGGCCGGGCGTTGCTGAGCGAAAATAGTCTGGGTGTTAGGCCACGCGTTGCTAAGCAACAAGTGTCTGGAAGATAGGCCGCGCGTTGCTGAGCGAAAATAGTCTGGGTGTTAGGCCGAGCAATGGTGAGCAACAAGAGATCGCGAGATAGACCGCGCGTTTCTAAGCAACAATAGTCCGGGAGATACCCGCGCGTTGCTAAACAACCAGAGTCCGGGAGTTAGCAGGACGTTGCTGAGCAACAAGGGTCCGAAAGATAGGCCGCACTTTGTTTTGCAACATGAGTCCGGGAGGTAGGCCACTCGTTGTTGAGCAACAAAAGTCCAGGTGTTTGGCAACGCGTTGCTGAGCAACTAGAATCCGGGTGTTAAGCCGCGTATTGCTGAGCAACTAGAGTCCGAGAATTATGCCGCGTGTTGCTGAGCATTTAGAGTCCGGGAGTTAGGCCGCACGTTGCTACACAAAAAGAGTCCGGGAGATAGGCCGCGCGTTGCTGAGCAACAAGGGATCGAGAGTTAGGCCGCGCGTTGCTTAGCAGCAAGTGTTTGAAAGTAAGGTCGCACGTTGCTGAGCAACAAGTGTCAGGGAGTTAGACCGCGCGTTACTGAGCAATCAGACTCTGGGATTAAAGCCGCGCGTTGCTGAACAACGAGAGTCCGGGGTTTAGGCCGCGCGTTTCTGGGCTACCAAAGTCCGGGAATTAGGCCGCGCGTAGCTGAGCAACAAGAGTTCGGTAGTTAGGCCGCGCATTGCTGAGAAACAAGATTCCGTAAGTTTGCCTCCGTGTTGCTGAGCAACAAGTGTCCGTAAATTAGACCGGACGTTGTTGAGCAACAAGGGTCCATGATTTAGGCCGCTCGTTGCTGAACAACAAGTGTCCGGAGATTAGGTCCCACGTTGCTGAGATATCAGACTCGGGGATTTAAGTTGCTCGTTGCTCNCGTTGCTGAGCAACAAGTGTCCGGAGATTAGGCCCCACGTTGCTGAGATATCAGACTTCGGGATTTAAGTTGCTCGTTGCTCAGCAACGACATTACGAAATTAAAGCCGTGCGCTTCTGGGCTACCAGAATCCCGGATTAAAACCGTGCGTCTGGGCTACCATAGTTCGTAATTTAAACCTTGCGTGTCTGAGCAACAAGAGTCCGTAATTTAGGTCGCAAGTTGCTGAGCAACAAGAGTCCTTAATTTAGGTCGCGCGTTGCTAAACAACAAGAGTTAGTAATTTATGTCGCGTGTTGCTTAGCAACAATTGTCCGTCAGTTAGGCCGCGTGTTGTTGAGCTACGAGAGTCCGGTATTTTGGCCCTGCGTTTCTCGGCAACAAGAGTCCGGGATTTAAGCCGCGCGTTTCCGGGCTACCAGATTCTGTAAATTAGGCCGCGCGTTGCTGACCAACAAGAGTCCGTAATTTAGGCGATGCGATGCTGAGGAACAAGTCTCCGTCAGTAAGGGCGCGCGTTGCTGAGCAACGAGAGTGCGGAAATAAACCGCACATTGCTGAGCTACGAAAGTACGGGATTTAAGCCGTGCGTTTCTGGGCTACCAGAGTTTGGATTTTCAGCATACGTTTCTCGGGAACCAGAATATAAGTGTTAATCCGCGCGTTGCTGAGATAAAGAGTCCATAAGTTAGGCCACGCGTAACTGAACAACGAGAGTCTGGTAGATAGGCCGCGTGTAACTGAGAAACGAGAGTCCGGAAGTTATGCCCTTCGTTGCTGAGCAAATAGATTCCCAGAGTTAAACCGCCCGTTGCTAAGCAACACGAGTTAGGGAGTTAAGCCGCTCGGTGCTAAACAACCAGAGTCCGGGAGTCACCAGCATGTTGCAGAGCTACAAGGGATCGGGAGTTTCGCCGAACATTGCTGAGCAACAAGAGTCCGGGAGATAGACCACGCGTTTCTGAGCAACAAGTGTCCGGGAATTATTCCGTACGGTGCTGAGCAACAAAAGTCCATGAGTTTGGCCACGCGTTGCTGAGCAACAAGATTCCGTATGTTAGCCCGCGCGTTGCTAAGCAACAAGAGTCCATAAGTTAGGCCGCACGTTGCTGAGCAACATGTGTCCGGGAGTGAGGCCGCACGTTTCTGAGCAACGAGAGTCCGGGGTTTAGGCCACGCGTTTCTGGGCTACTAAAGTCCGGGAGTTAGGCCGCGCGTTGCAGAGCAACAAGAGTATGTAATTTAGGTCGCATGTTGCTGAGCAACAAGCTTCAGGGAGTTAGACCGCGCGTAACTGAGCAATCAGTCTCCAGGATTTAAGCCGCGCGTTGTTGAGCAACGAGAGTCCGGGGTTTAGGCCACGCGTTTCTGGGCTACCAAAGTCCGGGAAAAAGGCCGCGCGTTGCTGAGCAACAAGAGTCCGGTAGTTAGGCCACGCGTTGCTGAGCAAAAAGATTCCGTATCTTAGCCCGCGTGTTGCTGAGGAATAAGTGTCCTTTAGTTAGGGCGCGCGTTGCTGAGCAACGATAGTGCGGAATGAAGCCGCACATTGATGAGCTACAAAATTACGGAATTTAGGCCGTGCGTACCAGATTCCGCGTTTTAAGCCGTGCGTTTCTCGGGAACCAGAGTTTAAGTGTTCATCCGCGCGTTGCTGAGATAAAGAGTTCATAAGTTAGGCCACGCGTAGCTAAGCAACAAGAGTCTGGTAGTTAGGCCGCGCGAAACTGACAAACGAGAGTCCGCAAGTTACGCCGTTCGTTGCTGAGCAAATAGATTCCCGGAGTTAAACCGCGCGTTGCTAAGCAAGAAGAGACCGGGAAATAGGCCGCGCGTTGCTGAGCAACAAGATACCGGGAGATATGCTGCGCGTTTCTAAGCAACAATAGTTCGGGAGTTAAACCGCGCGGTGCTAAAAAACCAAACTCCGGAAGTTAGCAGCACGTTGCTAAGCAACAAGGGTCCGGAGGTTAGACCTCACGTTTCTGAACAACAAGAGTCCATGAGTTAGGCCGTACGTTGCTGTGCAACAAAAGTCCGGGAGTTACGCCGCGCGTTGCAGAGCAACAAGAGTATGTAATTTAGGTCGCGCGTTGCTGAGCAACAAGAGTCCGTAATTTAGGTCGTGCGTTACTGAGCAACAAGAGTCCGTAATTTAGGTCGTGCGTTGCTGAGCAACAAGAGTCCGTAATTTAGGTCGCAAGTTGCTGAGCAACAAGTGCTAGGGAGTTAGACCGCGTGTTACTGAGCAATTAGACTCCAGGATTTAAATCGCGCGTTGCTAAGCAACGAGAGTCGGGGGTATAGGTCGCGCGTTTCTAGGCTACCAAAGTCCGTAAATTAGGCCGCGCATTGCTGAGCAACAAGAGTCCGGTAGTTAGGCTGCGCGTTGCTGAGAAACATGATTCCGTATGTTAGCCCGCGTTTTGCTGAGCAACAAGAGTCCGTAAGTTAGACCGCACGTTGTTGAGCAACAAGGGTCCATGAGTTAGGCCGCACGTTGCTGAGCAACAAGTGTCCGGAGATTAGACCGCACGTTGCAGAGATATCAGACTCCGGGATATAAGCCGTTCGTTGCTCAATAACGACATTCCGGGATTTAGACCGTGCGCTCCTGTGCTACCAGAGTCCGTGATTAAAGCCGTGCGTTTCTGGGCTACCACAGTTCGTAATTTAAACCGCGTGTTGCTGAGCAACAAGAGTCCGTAATTTAGGCGGCGCGATGCTGAGGAATAAGTGTCCGTCAGTAAGGGCGCGCGTTGCTGAACCACGAGAGTACGGAATTATGCCGCACATTGCTGAGCTACAAAAGTACGGGATTTAAGCCTTGCGTTTCTCGGCTACGAGAGGCCTGGATTTAAGCCGTGCGTCTCTGGGCTACCAATAGTTTAAGAGTTAACCCGCGCGTTGCTGAGCAAAAAAGTCCATAAGTTAGGCCACGCGTAGCTGAGCAGCGAGAGTCTGGTAGTTAGGCCGCGCGAAACTGACAAACGAGAGTCCGCAAGTTACGCCGTTCGTTGCAGAGCAAATAGATTCCCGGAGTTAAACCGCGGATTGCTAAGTAAAAAAAGACCGGGAATTAGGCAGCGCGTTCCTGAGCATTAGGAGTCCATGAGTAAGGCCTCGCGTTGCTGAGCAACAAGTGTCCAGGAGTTAGGCCGCGCGTTTCTAAGCTAAAAGAGTCCGTGATTTCGGCCGCGCGATGCTGAGCAACTAGAGTCCAGGAGTTAGGCCGCCCGTTGCTGAGCGACAAGGGTCCAAGGGTTAGATCGTACGTAACTGAGAAACAAGGGTACAGGAGTTAAGCCGTTCGTTGCTGAGCAACAAAAGTCCAGGAGTTTGGCCACGCGTTGCTGAGCAACAAGAGTCCGTAAGATAGACCGCGCGTTTCTGAGCAACAAGGGTCCATGAGTTAGGCCGCACGTTTCTGAGCAACAAGTGTTCGGGGGTTAGGCCGCGCGTTGCTGAGATATCAGACTCCGGGATTTAAGCCGCTCGTTGCTCAGCAACGACATTCCGGGATTTAGGCCGTGCGCTCCTGGGCTACCACAGTCCGTTTTTTAGGCCTGGGGCCCAGTGAGATACGTTTGAATTATTTGTTGACTACTCACTGAGAGGACGGCGTAGCGGCGCGCTGTCGTCCTCTGATTTGGCGTGTTTAGACTATCAGGCAAACACGAAGCCAGCGAGTGTTAACACCGCAAAGAACTTGGCTATTGAACAAAGAGCTCTACCTGCGTCCACGACGCCGATGGTCGGACCGGACGGGTCGTCTTCCCTTGCGGAGGAGGTACCTTCTGGACCAAAGGTAGTCCGAATTGAGAATGAACTGATTAAGAGGCTTCAGCTATCTTTGGAATCCATAGAAGCAATATTAGTTACTAAGAGCAAAGATAGATTGTTAGTTGAGGATCGACGGACCATCCTGGCCGAACTGGGTAAGTCAAAGCTTGCTTTGGCGACGCTCAGCGAGGTCACGCCGTCGATCCAAGACAGGATCGTAAGTGATTTGGTCGCGGGGGTGGTGGAGGGAATCGCCAAGGCGGTTCCTAAAGCCACAATACCCACGTCTGTGCCACAACATCCGGTGCAGACGGGCCAGACCGTCAGTTTTTCGGAGGTGGTGAGACAGGGGGAAGCGAAGGCAGTCGTGAGGCTGCCCAAGCAGAACCCTGTTTTGCTGCTTAAGGCCAAGCAGGGGAAAAAGATCTCCTCTGTGGCGGAAGTGAGAGCCGAGGTCACAAAGGGTCTTGGCGATAAGAGGGTTCGGGTCTTTCGATGCCGTTTAGCTCCTAACGGAGTGGTAATCGAGAGCCCGTCCACCGACGACATCATCGCGATCAGGCAGGCCGTTGAGGGTTCCAGTTTACTGGAACCGGAGGCCATTCGGAAGAGAAACCCGAAGGTCATCTTAATAGGTGTCCGGAAGGGAGTATC
>NNCF01138227.1:0-13085 GCA_002313205.1 Laupala kohalensis
AGTCGGGGTAATTCATTTTGAACCGAACATTGTCGAAAGATTCAACTTGAACTTCCATCCTTCGATGGTAACAGTTCCAGTTGACACCCGAACTTTTAAAATGGCGCTGTAAGCTTTTGCTGAGTCCATTTTCTTATTTTATAATTCTTTTTTATTTTATATTAATGTTTTTTGGGCTTAGTGGTAATACATTATTCGTGGTATATATAATTATTGATTCAGGGTGGGTGTTCAGGCGAGGAAGAGGATAGGAGTTGAAAATCAACTAATTTATAACAGGACCTTAATGACTTCTTGAGTGTCATAAAGTTTCATTCAACTATTCTCAGAACTTAATTGTTTATATACTAAAAGAAGAAAAAAAATTACACATTTTTTAGAAAATAATTTTTATTATCTTCACTTTTGCAAATAATTGCTTTTTAAGAGACTGAAATTATTGAAAGGAGTTTCTGTTTTTGTATTGTATTGTGTCCTCAATATAACACTTAAGATAATATCAAATTATATATATATATATTCATTGAAAAAGTTCAACCTGAGCCCAAACTAATGAGTTCTCTTAGGAAATTCAATATTATTTCATCTGTGATGAGGTTCAGATCGTCAAGCCTGCTTGTTCACATAATTTTGGCAAAGAAATCAAGAATGAGAAATGTTGGGTTGCTGGTTAATCTAAGGTTAGTCCAGAGAGCATTAGTTTCGAAGAGGTGAGGTCTGAAAACCTCATCCAATTGGGAAACGGAAGGTACACTCTTATGCTCAGTAGTATGCAGGGGGCAAAGACGCCATGACAGTCGCAGATGAATTTATTCTTGAGCTAGAGAAGGTAAAAATGAATCAAAAAACTCCTTTTTGAAAAAATTTTAGAACTTACTTTCCCATTGCAAATTCTCAGTGATTTGAGGGATAGGAAAGTTTTGAATTTTCTATGTGAAATATATCATTTCACTCATTTCATTCAAGAAGTATGATAGATCTAAAAGAGTGTGTTTCTTGGCACATCTCAATGAAAAGAATATTTTGAAAGTTTATAATGTGAGAACTATCTTATGGATAAAAAACTTTTACCATTCTATAAAAATTTTGCTCGTCTGGGAGAAATTTCATCTCAGTAGACAGGACTACCAACATTTCAGCTATCCTGCTGTAGCTTTCTTTGGGGCAATGTCAGAGGCGTACTGCCCTAAGTCGCTGTTGAACTGTACAGTTTGTCCTGGACAAACAAATTTATATTTACTGTGGATGCACAAACCTACATTTACATTGGCATTCTGTTGACTTATGTCTCGTTAATTAAATTTGAGATTTTCATATTTTTCATATAAAAAATTTGTTGTATTAAAGGGTGATTTACGTATTAAATAAGCGTAACACTAAAACATTTTCATACCCCTACCCCAATGCAAGAAAGTGTAAGAATTTGACCAACTTTGTCTCTGTCTTACAATAACTGAAGAAAGATATTGTATTATTTGAATTTTAATTGACTATTGCAGGATCCAAGTCAGCCAATTGTCTGTCTACCCTCTAAATGGGTCTTCACAGAGAAAATAAAAGTAATCTATACTTCAGGGGAAAGGAAAGAGTCAGCATGGCTCAGTGAGTAGAGAACTGAGTTGCTGGCTGGAAGGCTGGGGTTTGTTTCCTTGTGGGGTGAGGATTTTTCAACATCGAGACTGACTCCCAGGTCTACTCAGTCTGCTGTAAAATGAGTTCCGGCTGAATCCTGGAGTCAAACTGGCTGGAGCGAGATGCTGGCCACATCTCCTCCTCCTAGTGCCGAGGCCAAGTAATTTCAGGGCTCTACTCTCCATGAATCCGTTAGGCACTTTCCGTGCCTGTTGTGGGACAGTTTTGTTACAAAAATCAAACAAATTATTAAAAATGAATACACAATGCCAGTCTTCTCAATGAGCTAATACTATCATGAAGGATGTCATGTTTGGAGGAGACCAAGTTACCAATCCTGTGAAGTCGGGGCATAATGCTGTGAAAGTCATTGTGCGTAGAAAAACTGCGGTTCCAGAAAAGTCTAGCATACCGTCATAATTTAAAGTCTTACACCAGAATTTTGTTGTAACTATGTTCCTCTGAGTAAGAATTGTAAGTATTTGTCATACTTCACACCATCCCAATCCTGTTGATGATAAATAATATTTTAATGTGCCCTAAACTAGGTTTTTCATCAGTTTTGATTTTAAACTATCAAATTTGAATAAGTAGGAAAATTGTTCATTTTTATGCACTTACACTAGGAATCAGATTTTTCATGGCGTTATATTTATCCTGTGAATTTAAGTTTTGTCTACTTTCGTGTTTCAAAATAAAATGTAAAACATTTAAAATCCATTATGCTTACAAATCCATTATGCGGGAATGTCATCAAATTTTTCAACAGAAAGTTTGTGTTCATTTGAAACAATAGTTCATTGAATAGTTCTTCATATTATTAACTTAAACAATACCCTTTTTCTCAAGAACCATAAAAAAGAGGTATCTTTGTTTGTTCAACAAATAATAATGATAAATCAGCCAGCCACAACTATAAATTTGGTTTTTATCTATCTTCATGAAATAGCTTAACTAATTTTTAGTTTCTAGCTTTTATGTGTATCGACTAATGACTTTCTACTCAAACTTATTACTTTAGTATCCATAGTTTTTCATCTGACTGTAAATGATCCTCAACATCTTTGTTGTGCCAATTATCATATATAGTTATTATTACTTATTGTGTTGGTGGGAATGTCATCAATTTTTTTGTTATTATTTTTCTCGAATTTCTACTGTTTTTAATTGCTCTGATTTAATTTGGAAATCATGAATAGCAAAAAGTTCTTCTTATACAAATATTACATCTGCCACTGCCTGTGGGTTCTTGTTTCCAGAGAGAAAATTTGGTTTTTGCTCCCCATGTGGATATATGCAGTTTGTAACTACTTTTTTGACAATAAAATTCAGTATTGTTATTTATTATTATCACACACTCAATAAAAATAAATCTAAGTTGCATATGAAGAACAAGAATGTATTTAACATAAATTATAATTAATGGAACAATAAAAATAATAGTTTTTATTGATTGCACCATTATTTTCATCTGAAACTAAAGAAATTGAAGAACTTCTTTTATACTGATATTAAAGTTTGCCATTGCAGAATTTGATAATATCGTCATAAATTTTAAGAACAAATTCTAGCATTTTATCTAAAATCATTTTGAAATAATTACCACTATGGTGATAGAGCTGTAGTTAAATGTTCTGAATGTCAGTGTTAACGCTTTCCTTTTTAAACTTTCATCGTATTGCTTAGTCAATTATTCCATCAGTAGGGTAAGATTTGGTCAAAGCTATTAATTTTTTTGTATTATTATTATTACTACATATAATACAAATGATGGCTAATAATATAAACATTTGATATTAAAAATAATAATTTCCTTGAAACAATTTCTCTTGATTTGCAAGTCAAATGTTGTAGAGATAAAATACTTGGGAAAGCGTTAAGAATAAATGAGGTGAATATCAATAACTAATTATGTATTTCTTTTTTTTACAGAGTTGAAAAATACGATAGAAACACAAGTAAGCGAATTAAAATCCACTATTGAGAGTAAATGTGTGTTGCAATGAAGATGCAAAACAACAACTAGTGGCTCAGCTGCGGTCGAAAATCTTGATATTTGACTGTGAATAGTTGTTACATTGACAGTTCATTCCATGAAAACCAAAGAAGGAAGACACTGCTCTGCAACTGCAAAGCCTGTTTATAACTTTTTCCTTTTAGTAAATATGTTTAGTTGATTTAACAAGAGACTGCGATTGTAGACTACAGCTACAATAATAAATGTAAAGTATTGAAAAGTTAACAAATGTAAAATAAATAAATTCATTACAAAGTAAATACATAATCATGCTTGCCATGCTGTTAGAAATGTTAGTAGTGTTGTAAAAAATTAAATGTTGATTAATATTCAAATTGGAATTGGAGTAAATTGTAATGAGGTGGAAATTACAATGAGTAATTCACAAGAATACCTGATTTGCATGGAAGGGGAAGAAGATAAAATTATTATATTCTTGAAGATTTATTTTAAACAAGTATGATGTATTCCATTCAAAATTTCAAGTATATATTTTGTATCTAAAAATTATTTGAGAACATTTTAACACTATATTGCTAAATTTGTTTGAGAATGAGATACACTTGTAATTCAAGACATTTATTTTCTTCAACGTATTGAGGATATTCTGTACATCTCTGTTGAAAGTTGGTGTTTGTAAACTATGATTTATATCATATCAAAAAATCATATTTCAAATTTCATGAAAATATTTTCAATGTTTCAAAGTATTTTCGTGAAATATTGTCTTCTATTTGAATAATTACTTTCCTTTGGAGCTTTTGATTTAGTGGTTTTTGAAAAAGCAAATGAGTATTTTGATTTTGTAATAATACTCTTTTGATCTATGTTTTTCATTTTGTGATCATTAATTGTAAAAAATTGAAATTACATACAATTGTTGTTGATATAGTTGTACCATATGATATATGATATGTCATATACTGAAGACACCCATGGCCTTTGGTGATCATCCAAATTCCTTTTCTACTTTTTCAATCTCGGTGTGTACTTGAGAAATCGTTTTTATAATAATAAATGTTAATTTCATTACAAATTTTCGGTGTTCATTGGTGTCTACAGGTGTCAAAACTTGCAGAAAGTGTTTTTCTTGTTATATGTAATAAATATTTATATTAAAATGGTCTCTGCAAGTAATTTCTGGATAAATGTTTAGATTGCTGTTTTATGTGTGAACATTTGTGTATTGCTAAATTATGACTGGTTGTGTACGACTTGATGTCTTGGATAATCCACTATCAAATTTGTGCTCATACATTTTGATGCAGTGAAAGAAAAAGCACACAGTTGTGTTTATCTATGTTCCATATTTTCCTTTGAAGTGATAATTCTTTAATCGTATTTTAACAAATTGTAGATTAAAGAAACAAAATGTTCATATTTATTTCAGATGTGTTTTACTTTAGGAAAGTGAAAAGATTTTGAAATGAATGAGAATGTATGAGAAGAAAGAATACTCTGTGACTATATACTATAAGAGAACGGTTTGCATTTGAATGATTTGCTGTGAGATGCATTCCATACTTAAAATCATTGCTTGTAAAGTTTCTCTTCTTCTCCTTGCTCTATATTCACATCTTGGAATACCAATACTGCATCATTTATACTATTTTTTACCAGTTAAAATATGGTATACTCTTCCATTATTGTATTTTCCAATAATAAAATACTCTCATATTTATTATTGTATCTTTATCCTTGCATATTGCTTGTCTCTTGTGGTCAAATTCTATGATTTGAAAACTTACTTAAGAAGTCAAAATTCTGCAATTGTAGGGTTTGTTTCATAAATTGTGTCATAGTTAAAGGGATTGATTGATTGATAAAATTATATATTTTCGTATAAACTATTTCTTTGACCTTTCTATTAATAAAATTGCAGGCATCGTGCATGAAAATTTCATGCAAGTATAAAGATAAAGGTAAATTACTTACTATTAGTACAGAAACTTAATATTTTTGAAAAATAGTTTATTATTAGTTTTATCTGAAAATGAAAGGAAAGATGTATTTATAATTTATTGTTCTCCCATAGAAATTTAATACATCAATTACACATAATTTCTCAGTCATAGAGATTGACTAGCCGAATACCCAATTGTATCATTCCTTCACATTAATTTGAACAGTTTGTTTACATGTAAATACTTTTGCTTTGTCATCATAAGCATTCGCAGGTAGAATAAGTATAGTGGTAAAGCGTTCTGAGTTTATTTGTTATGAATGATTTGTACTACAGTCAATATTGTGTTCCCTAGAATATAAAAAAAATTATGTCAA
The DNA here is from genome assembly GCA_002313205.1 of Laupala kohalensis. Lineage (NCBI taxonomy): Eukaryota > Metazoa > Arthropoda > Insecta > Orthoptera > Trigonidiidae > Laupala > Laupala kohalensis. Next base: position 5,930 of record NNCF01138227.1, read on the forward strand.
TTACATTGGTGAAATCCATCAATTTATATTGAGATGTACCACTGAACATGATAAATAGAGTGTAACACTACAAAGATTCCAGAAGACTTTTTCATTCTTTGGTCGGAGGGCAGTTGATAACTTAAGCAAATGAATGATTATGGTGACAAGTTAAATTATCCGTATATTCTGCATGTTACAGAAAAAATACAAACAGTTGATAAGGAGAAAATCATTATATCATATCTGCTTATCAATGTCTATACGTATCATATTTTAAAAAATACAACACTGAAGCCATTACATCTCTTGACCAATTATTATTTTAGTCCTAAAAATATACTAATTATAATTTAGATTATAAGCTGCAAAGGTATATTAATATCAAAAAATGTGTTTTATAAGAGAGTTATTCACATTTGAAGGAAAGTTAATAAAAGAATGTGCATATATTCATGTATATCTACAAAACACAATATATCTTAGATAATAGAATTCTCATTACTCCTTTCTTGTTTTAAAGATGTAGAAATTATTAAAAAATATTGTGTTCATTAGTTTAAAATGTAAATTGATCACAGAATAATAGAAAACAGTAAGGTATAAATTCACTTTCTTTATAATCTCTGGTGACCATTTATTCTTTATTTTCGAGATATGTGTCAACCACCAAATGTCTTTTTAAATTCCTTCTCTTATAAACCTATTTCAGAGAGTTTTTAGTTATTTGCATACCTCCTCTCTTTCTCAAATGCTAGAACTGTATTCTCTAGAAGTATACTAGAATTATGTATAGATTGAGCATATGAATAACAATACCATTAGTCCATGTGTAATCTGTACTAGGAATTTGGGTGAATTCGATGACCATGGTTACAAAATTATCACAGTAAAATATAAGAAAACTAGTACATCTACTACTATATGTGTTTAGATATGAATTTGGTTCTTGTTCTCAATATACACATCATTATCATAATCATTCCATTCTCTCTATCATAATTTTGACATAACTGTGCAAGCAATTTTGCATTTCCAATGTCTCTGCCTTATGGACTCAAAGGCATCTCACACTGCTGGAAGATGAGTAAGTGTATTTAGAACTACATTCTGTTTCATCCTTTATTTCATAGATGTGAATGATAAATGACTTTGGAGGTTAAATTTAATTTTTAAACATCTGTTGATATTGTGAAGCCTCAGGTTGTTTTTACTATCCACTTACCTCTGGTTCTGTCTCNAGGAAGTAAACTTTCTTGCATAAGAACCATTTCGAGGCTTAACCATAAGTAAAATATTTATCGACATAAGGTTACATAAATTTTTGTAACAGATAACACAGTCTTAGTTGAACACTCTTTGAACTCTATATTGTATTGTACAGCTATGAGTGGAGTAATATGCACGTTTGAAGTTGACGGGAAACATTGATAACATATACTATTGATATACATGGACCCAATGTATGATAGAATTTATTGTGTGCTAGAAAATCTATTAGTTACTGTTGTTGTTAAAACTATTGCATACAAAGAATGGAAACTTTTCAAGAATTTGAGTAAGAACTAGTTTGTATTTAAAAATGAAGACAGTATTTGTTTGAAACTTTGTGGCTATCAAATCATTTGTACATACATATTAAGTGTAACAATCATATATGTCTGTATTGTTACATTGTTGACCCATTACGTGTTCCACTTTCCCTAATAATTATGAGAATGCGGTGTGTGTATTTTCAAGCTCTATGAAGCTTTTCAATGTTCAAGATACGGTATGAACAGTTCTATGCAGAAATGAAACTTAAATTTGTGAGACTGTTAATCATTCATAGTTCATATCGTTTAATCTCTGGATGTATAAGTAAATTGGATTTTTTGTTCAGAAAGTTTCCATGTATTTAAAGAAATGATGTATGTTTTCTAGCTGTACCAAATAGTACTTTGCAGAAATCACCATATGCATTATTCTGCAATTTCCCATGTCAGATTTTCAAACGTTTTATAGAATGTACTGTATAACTGTTTCCTTGTATTTGTAATAGACAAAAATTTTCTGCATAGCGTTTTGTTAAAAATAATGTTATTGCACTGCATTGTTGAATCTTGTACATCTAATGTTGATCCTATTGTAGGTTATGCCTTATTGTGGTTCTTAGATTATGTGTTCATTTCTCTACAAAAGGGCATCATGGAAAAACCATAAGAACCTTTATTACCACATTGAACTGTTCTAGTATATGTTGCATTGCTTCAACCATTGTAGCTCCTTTTTATATTCAGAAAGAAACTTGTAGAGTTTAATTACCTCACGTAACCTGAGAAAGAAACAAAGTCTTGTGATAACTCATAGTTGTGTCAGATGTAAAAGAAAATAGGTCGATTACACTCTTTATTCCCAATGTTTCATTCATTCATTTCTCTTTATTAATGCTTTTTTAACCTATCTTTAATTACATCATTTTTTTCATGTATGTGTTTTGTGATCACAATTATATAACCTTCGAAGTATATAACCTTATAGTAATTTCAAAAATATGATTATTATTCATCTGACAATGTTACATTATAAAATAAACATATTCAAGGCAAGTCCTTAAAAACTTTCTTTTGTTCCAATAAATCTATTTATGTTTTATTGATTTTTAACATTTAAATTATAAACCTCTCCTTGTAAAAGAACAGTAGGTGCCTTGATTCAATTTCATAATAAGATGCTTTGGATTTGTAACACTACAAATACTTAAACAGAATTTTCAGATTCTAAATACATGGAATGTACAACCTGAAGTGGTTTAAGAAAATGTTATCATCAGAAAACTCAAATTATGGGAAATTCTATTATAATTTTTGTAGCAGTCCATTTATTTTTAATTTCACTTGAATTCATACTAAAATAATATTTCAGAAGATTGTCTTAACTTATTCAAGCGTATTTTATTTTCATTACTGATTCACATACCTTTCCAAAGCCTTAACAGATGTTATTGTTGTAGATTTAAGGTAAAGTGTACATTCCCATGTGTTTTACCATGTAGACTGATATTTAAGGGGTGAAATTCTATCCTCCTGTTACGGGGTAATATTGTGATAGAAAATACACTCCTAATATAATTTCTTTTAATATGTGTATATTGATCTCCTCAGAAATATCATTCAAGAACACTTCTGTATGTATAGATTATGTTCAATTGATCAATATTGAAGTGTAGTTGTGCTACTTACATGTAAGAATAATGTTAAGTGTTTCATGTATAATTTGAAGATTAACCATTATTAGATTGGACCAGAATTTTTAATAATTATTTTTAAAACAACAGAAAGAAAGTTGTATAATGATAGTGCAATTTTTGTCTAGTGTTATTTTGTACATTTGAATCTGATATAACACATGTTTATGAAAAATGTATGTATATGCAAAATACTAAGTGTTGACAGAAAATCATGATGCATTTATTAATAGTGTGATGACGAACACCTTCCAGAAAGTGGATACTTGCAAAGTGCTTGATTTGCCATTTGTGTTACACTAGTCACAATTTTTACTTTCTAAATCATTCTTCAGTACAGGCTGCCTAATAAATCTTAACTGCTAAGTTCTTTCCAAATTCCTCCTCTAAATTTAATTTTTTTTTAAATTTACAAATTATCTCATCTAAATATATCACATGTGGCAAATCAAGTTACTATATAGTTGATCTTATATTTCTGCTATTGCCAATAAATTTATTAGTTGAACTAATTCTTATTTTTATTGACTTACTAAGTATGAATGTAGGGAAGTATTAATTTCTACACCCATTTGATTTGAATTGTATGCATAAGAACCATATCTGAGTTTGCAAAGTGTTACAAAATCTATAAAAGAAATTTTTATCATTTATAAAATCAGGGTGTTCTTGGGTCGAGGTTAATAAAAATAGAACTACCACTGATCTGCCAACTCTTTGATACAATCTTATTCAGGGCTTATCCAATTCCCCTCCGGTGGCTCAGGTAGCGGTGATCTTGCTCTTCACCAAGTCATCCAAATTCCCAGTGGGGCCAGAAAAATTTGTAGCCACATGAATACTGGGGTATTCATGTGGCTCAGCTGTGACTACTGAAAAGCGAACCTTCCTTCCTCTATCCATGTCCTTCTAGTTTCAATAACTCTGTTACCACTTCTACTAACCCCTCCACATTGTTTATAAACCCAGCTAACCGGCCCACCTAATAATAATAATAATAATAATAATAATAATAATAAAATTTAATTGAACCACATAGATCATTACAATGATGTATGGCGAGTCATAGTACTAACAACAATAACAATAATATTTTCATATAAGAATAACAACATTATAATAATTTTGATACATTTAACCATACTCATTTAACTTAGGCTAAGTAGAAATTAATATAAAATACACTTATTTTCTACTATTACAGAATATTAATATTTATTTAGGTTAGAGTTATTAGATATCTATGGTAGGAATTCTGTTATTTTTTTAATGTTGTTAGATCTTTTCCCGCATCATGGGTCACCTTCTGCACCTTTGNCTTATTTTCTACTATTACAGAATATTAATATTTATTTAGGTTAGGGTTATTAGATATCTATGGTAGGAATTCTGTTATTTTTTTAATGTTGTTAGATCTTTTCCCGCATCATGGGTCACCTTCTGCACCTTTGTTCTAATGCTTACCTGCAACAGATTGTATTTCATACATTAGTTATTGTTATTGAGGAATTCTTGTACACTGTAGTAGAGTTTCTGTTGTAAGAATTGTTTGAGTTTTGTTTTGAATGGGTTCAGTGTACTGATGTTTTTTAGGTTTAGTGGTAACGCATGATATAGCTGTATACCTGCATTATGAGTGCTTTTTTGGCTAAGAGTGGATGTTATCTGTGGTGGATGGATATTTCTGACCTGTCTAGTGTTGTGAACATGAACTGTGGAATTAAATCTATAGAGTGGTCCTTTGTCTAGTAGATCCTTTTTTACAAAGTACAAAGTTTCAAAAATGTACATGCATGGCAGTGGAAGTATTTTCAACTTTTGAAATAATGGTTTACATGTAGAAAGTTTATTAGTGTTGGTAATTGTTCGTATTATTCTCTTCTGTAAACAAACAGTTTGTTTTGTTTCTGGTGCTTATCCCCAAAATATTTTACCATATTTTTAAAAAATGGAATGGACATTTGCATAATATACTGTTCGAAGGATATCTGTTGTGCAATTTGCTGTTAGAACTCTGATGGCATAGTTTATTGTGCTAAGTCTCATATTCAGTGTTTCTAGGTGACAGTTCCATTTCATATTATCTTGTATAGTAAGTCCCAGAAACTGTGTTATTTGTTTAAAATTGAGGTGTTTACCATTAAATTTGATGTTAGGTGTGTGCTGTTTAGATGAATGAGGATTATGGAAGGAAACTATGCAAGTTTTGTCAGTGTTTATTATGAGTTTATTTTGTTGGAACCATTGGATTAGGGTGGCGATAGTGGATTTGGTAGTGTTAAGTAAGTTTTCAGCAGTTTTGGCATGGAATAAGATGTTTGTGTCATCAGCAAAAAGTACAATTTTGTGGTTTTTGATGATGGATGGGATGTCATTAATATATAGGAGAAATAGTATGGGTCCCAGGGTGGCGCCCTGAGGAATTCCGTGAGTGACATGCATGGACTGAGACCTGTGATGTTTTATTTGATTTTCATGCTGGTAGGATACTTGTACTATTTGCTGTCTTTCAGATAAATATGACTTTAGCCAGTTGTATCCTATTCCCCGAATTCCATAATTTTCTAGTTTACTGAGGAGAATTTCATGATTAATTATATCAAAAGCTTTTGTGAGATCTAAGAATAGTCCAACAGGGATTTCTTTCTGCTCAAGTGCAATTAAAATTTCATTGAGAAAAGCAAATAGAGCAGTTTCAGTAGATCTTTTTTCTCTAAATCCATGTTGGGAGTCTGTAATAATTTTGTTACATGTTAAGAAGCTTTTTAATCTGTTATTAAATAGTTTTTCTAGTATTTTAGAGAAACCTGTGAGAAGTGATATTGGCCTATAGTTTGTTACATTATGTTTGTCTCCTTTTTTGTGAAGAGGTTTTATGATAGCAGTTTTAAAAATTTGTGGGAAGATACCTTGGGTTAAGGAGTTGTTATACAAGTGAGTAAGTGGTTTGATTATGTACATTGCTATTTTTTTAATGACTGTGTCTGGTATATCATCAATTCCGGAGGATGTTTTGTTTTTCATTTTACTAAATATCTGAAGGACTTCTTCCTCATTCGTTTCCCTGATATACATTGTTGAAGTTACATGAATATCATTTGGTAGTGGTAGAGCTTGTAGTGTGGTTGTGATTTGTTTATTTTGTAGTTGGTTGGCTGTGCCTGGCTGTGCCTATGAAATGCTGGTTGAGTGTATTAGCAACTTCAATGGGGTCAACTATTTTGTTATTGTCTTGTATCAATTCTATGTGTTGTTGTTTATTGGTGACTTGCATAGTGGTTTGCTTAACAATATTCCACATAGCTTTTATTTTGTTGGTAGCTTTCTCTATGTATTTGTCATTCGTCATCAGTTTGGCTTTAATTATTACTTTCTTAAGTACTACTGTGTATTGTTTATAATATGTTTTGAGTTGAATGGGACATGATGGTTGTTTAGTTAACATATGGAGTCTTCTCTTCTGTTCACATGATGTTTTGATTCCTTTAGTCAGCCAATGTTTTTTACTTTGTGGTTTTTGTGTTTGTTGCTTATACAGATGGGATATGTCAAAATAATTTAATAACTGGTAGAAGAATTTGTTGTACTTGCTATCTACGTTAGAGGTTTCATAAACCTGAGTCCACGTTTCATTATTTAGAAGTGTATTTAAATTTGTGGCGTTAAATATTCTTCTGTTAGTTACGATGGGGGGCTTTTGGGAGTTCATATCAGTTGTAAGTGAGAGGATCTGTGCGTTATGGTCACTTAGTCCCGTATCATATGTAGAGGCAAGATAAATGTGTTTGCTCCTGTCAATTATTGTTTGAGTACTATTTGTTATTCTTGTGGGATCATTTATTACGGTTTCCAAATTAAATGATTTCATTAGGTGGATGAACTTTTCTCGTTCATGTTCAATGATGTTGTTTGTTTGTAAAAAGTCAATGTTCAGATCTCCGCAAATAATGA
>NNCF01138227.1:13262-36366 GCA_002313205.1 Laupala kohalensis
AGGTAAATACAAGAACCTCCATATGCGTGATGCTTATTTTTGTCATGTTTATTTATTTTACGGCAATAAAATCCTGCTAGATAGTACCCTGGTAGTGATGTGATGTAAATTTGAGTGTCTGATCGCCAATGTTCAATGATAATAGTACTGATATATGCCTTAATGTTGTATCTAACTGTACCTCTAGCAAATTAATTTTGTTTTTTAATAATCGTGTGCTTTGGTGTAGAATAGATAATGTTTTGTTAGTTGTCAAGTCAGGTGCAGGAGTTAGGGAATGTTATAGGTTCATGGGTTTGTTGGATTTAGGGGCACTGCGGAGGTTGTAGGAAGTGATGCGAGAAGCAGGTGTACGGAGCCGGGGTTTGTGTGATGTGGATCGGCAGGACACCACAGAGGCATAGGAGGGTGTGATGGGGCGAGGGATTAGAGATGGAGAGTTAGGGTGGGTAGGAGAAGTGAGAGGAATGGGTGTGAGTGGAACAGGCAAAGGAATTGTGAGCAAGTAGGAATGGGAGTTGGAGGAGGATTGGGTGTGAGTGGTGGATTGAAAGGAGCAGGGATGGAGGTGGTTTCGGGTGGAGAATTGTGTGTACCCAGGATCATTGTTGTAATAAGCCTAGCAAGAGTGTGTTTACCAGATTGGTTCAGGTGGAGACCATGTCTAGTAATAGCCTTCAGGCGGCTCCACACATTTGCTATTCGGCGAACCCCGAATAGCGACTAGTGTGGTTGCGTTGCTCGTTGTTCGTAGCATCACGAATACCGGTGCTCGCCCTTTCCCGCAGCGTGTCTGTCTTTTGAGACACATCAAAGGAAGGCGAGCATAGGCGAATATTCGCGAGTGACCTGTTCGTGGTTCTGTCCACATATTCGTGCTTTTACGAATATCAAGGATAGCGAGTATACGAGTAATACGATTTCAAGTTATTTCGAGTAAGTAATAGCTGAAAAAACTAATTATTCGTAATTTTTCTTCTTATCGTACAAAGTGATAAGGGTTTTTAGAAGTGATAAAATAGATAAATTTGAAGTAATAAAGTAGTGATGGAATAACTTCATTTATTATCTCCAATGTGGTCATACGCAGTTTGCAACTGCTTTTTCACTATAAAGTTTATTTGATGAGTGATTTAAACCATAAACATTTTTATTCACTTTATTTTACTTTTTTATTAAGCGTCCTAAAGTTTCATAGTATTGAACGTTTATTGACATTATTAGCATCTATTTTTTAGTAGTATTAGCATATGTTCAGGAAATAAAAAATGTGAAAATAAAAAATACTACGATTATATATAATAAAAATATAACACTTAAATGTAATGAATGATATTTGAATAAATAAATAGAGATGTTGTGGAGACACATATTATGATAGTTATATAATATTGATTCTTTTTGACTGGATAAAAACTATAATGGTTATAAGGATCTTAAATGCGAAATTACCGATTACCATAGCTAAATTCATATGGAATAAAAATTATTTTCATTGATTGAATTAAGATTAGATAAGACCCATTTACTTAACATTTCACGAGACACAGCTACATACGCAGCACAATGTGTGATTACTTCAGAATCACTCTCCATGACTTCAAACCACTAATACGAGTACTCGTCGTTCCCAGAGCGAGCACGTGCTAGGCACATTGCTTATGTATGGATCAGTGTGCTCGCCAATAGGTGAATACTCGGGAAATACCCCGATCAAGTCGCTAGTTTTCGGGATTCGTTGTGCGGTTGCTCGGGGTTCGCCGAATAACGAATGTGTGGAGCCGCCTTTCCACCTAACTCCTACCTCCTATCGCTCCATGTAGATAAGCTTCTATAGCACTTAGCTACATTTCCCATTAACAAATACTACAATGGAAATGGAAAAATTCACTTATATCGATGACTGTGACTTCTACTGATCCTGCCTTCTCCACCACAAACGCTGATTCAGAGTTGAACTAAATTTATTTTAACAAATATTCTAGGTGAACGAATGTACTCCCGTGAATGGGTGACCCATTTTCTGAAGCCCTCAAGTGCTGTCCAAATACAATTTGTCCCTCCAATGTCTCAGGGACTAGCGTGCTCTCTCGGCGCCTAGACACTCCGGGTCCGATTACCGGCGGGACCGGAAAAAATTGTAGCTTTTCACTTTAATAAACCAGTTTACAAATGGCTGTGACTTCTGAAAAGCGAACACCCCTCCTTCTTCTCACTGCCTCCTACTGCTCCTAGTGTCACTAACTCTTACTATTACTAACTACTTCTACTAACCTCTCTACTTGGGCCAAATTGTTGGTAAACCCAACTCACCGGTCTACAACCCACCTACCTCCTATGTAGATAAGCCAGGGATTAGTGTGTGTGGGGGGGGGGGGGCACTTTTCTAAGAAAAGATAAAATTTTCCTTTTAACNAAAACTGGGATTTATAACAAAAAAATTACACCATTTCTGATGTGGTAGTCACGAATTGTCCTTCCTTTGATTTATTTCATTATTTAAATCGTACTTAGAGGAAATATGCAGAAAATGTCATGTAAATGAAAATTGTCAATATTCTTTTTACTCTGCGCCCATCCCCCCATTTTTGTTTCCCAATCGCCGCCATTGTAGATAAGCTTCAATAGCATGCTACATTTCCCATTTACGAATACTACAATTGAAAAAATATACAATTTAAATGTACATTCTAAAGGAAAAACTTCAAGTCATGTTGGAGTTTAAGAAAAGGTCTATTGAATGTGAAAAAAAAACAAAAAAGGCATTAGGTGGGGAGGGTGCATAAAGTAAAATTGTTTCTGTGTACTATAGTCGCTAGGCTTTGAAAAGAATTTGAATAGACCTACTTTGGTTCTCGAAAAGAAATTTCATACGTGAAATTATGTAATGACCTAAAATAAATAATGATATTAATAATTATAATGAAATACAGTTAATGACTGGTGCACATCGGTACCCANGAAATTTCATACGTGAAATTATGTAATGACCTAAAATAATGATATTAATAATTATAATGAAATACAGTTAATGACTGGTGCACATCGGTACCCAAAATAAGAAATCACTTCCAGGGGAGAAGGTGGTGACATTCTCTCTGTTTTGGTGGTTGAAATAATTATGTTGTTGATAAAATTATATAAAATAATATAAATAAAGTAACTCATTCACCTTTATCATTATTAATGCAGTATGATTTCTTCAGCACTGTTTCAAGTGAAATATCAGGATATATAAACTTTATTGTCAAAAAAGCAGTTGCAAACTGCGTGTAATAAACTAACCCCGGAGACAAGCAAGGGACCATCCCATCAATTCTGATCAAGGGCCCATGGGCAGTGGCGGATTTAATATTTACAAAAGAAATTATTTAATAAATACCTACTGTTATCCATTTATTATTCAAAATAAGTTGTAGATATTAGTGCAGTAAAAATTCGAGATTAATAAAACAAAAGTATTAATGACATTCCCACCCAAGGAAAATCCACCACTACTCGAAGGAAAACCCGAGCCAGGATATAAAATTGAATCTCTTCAATTTTTTTAACCTCTAAAGAAAAATATGTCCACTGAAAGTATTCAATATTGTTATAATTGTGTGTTTGCAAGGACTTACCTATATCATTAGGGAACGTGGTTTGAATATTTTTATTTATTTTCCATCTCCACAGACAAGGATAAGGTTTTTTTTTTTTCATTTTCATTATTAATAACAGTCCAAGGAACAATGAAGTATATAACCCATGAAGGGAAAAACTCATGTACAAGCCTGGCATCATGCAAAAGCAGTCTAATGGAGTCAACCATTTTCAGCTGCGATGTCCAACTAGAGGCCTGCGAGTCGTATGTTGCCCACGAAACATTTTTTATGACATGGAAGTTAAAGCAAACTTTATGTAAAATTTTTACACAAGTTTGGAGGGCACAACTTTGTGTAATTAATTTATGACATCAGAATAAATATTAGGTGCAGCAGGTCTGGTGAGAAAAAAAGTTATCCCATCATATATTACAATAGTAAAACATTTTTTTGTAATATCAAATATTAAAAATATTATATTTAAAGAAAGAAAGATACTACTAAATTTTTCTAGCTTGACAGTACAAATTTGTTGATGAGAAGTAAAATATCGTCTTACAAATAAATAAATATGACCCATAAGTTTTATTTGTTGTGCAACATTTTGCTAAACCCCATCTTGTTCCGACCCCATTAAACGAAAGTGTATAGAAAATGTCCCGCGGACCAAGATAACTTGGAATGTCGTGCAACTTTCATGGGACACAACAAATTTTATGATTTTGAGGGGTTTATAAGAGACACCTGCACAAATTTATGATCTATTCAATAAAAATTTTTGAGGTAATTTTATTTGAGATATACTTGTGATAATATATTCAAATTTTAGTAATAATTTTATTCGATATTGCATTTTAACCCGTGTATCCTAGATCAAGAAAATATAAAATTAATTAATGACTTCTCTCGTAAGAATGGTAATTGATGGCCATCTGTTCTTTCCAAACGGCCATTGGTAGCCATTTGCTCTGAAGTAGCTACCAATGGCCGTTTGGAGCTGACAGGAAGAGCCATTATTGGCCATCCTTATGCCCATCATCAATTCTGGAGTACTCTCACTCTTCGAAATAGCCGCGTTAACATCGCTCCCGCTCTTGCCCTGTAAACAGCTACTAGCCATTCTGTGAACTATGGCTGGGTCAGCTAATGGGGCGGGATGATAAGCTTATTTTATTATTTTGTCATTAAGTCGCATGTCCAGGTAAGGCTTGTTACTTTGGGAGGTCGCCTGGTATCCCAAAGGCTACGTTTGCGAAGCAGAACACCCCCCTGCACCATTCAGGGCACGGGTTGCATTACACCTTACCTTGGAGTTCAAGAGTAAAGACACTGGAGAAAGTAAGGAAGACACACCCCAGCCCTCGAAACCTAATAGCGTTGGGGTCGAAGATAGCAAGAGTTGGCCAAGAGGCAGATAGGAAAGTATAAAGAAAGAATCAAGCACAAGTAAGTGGAAGAAATACTTGATTCAGCCACGGACCCCGTGGACGCTACCAACGAATTCTCAAGGTCGGAGCCCCTGAGAGGAATGGGTGAGGTAGCAGGAAGGGTATGTGGGCTTTAATAGTTCGTTGCAGGACACTTAGTCTGGCTCAACAGCTGGGACCTGTTCGGCATGGGAGACCCTGCTGGCAGTTACACTATCGTCTAAAGCGGCTAGCCACGCCTACCACCGCCTAGTAAAATGATGCAACTGCCATCACCAGAACTCGCAAGTCTTCACCACCCGCACGGACAGTGCTATGTCAAGGTGGTGTCCCACGGGAGGGTGTTGGGTCTATGTATGTATGTGTATGTGTGTATATATATGTGTGTGTGTGTTTGTGTGTGAACCCCCCGGACTGTGAAACGTAGTATGTTAATAACTCTTATCTGCATTCGTAGCTTTACCAAAGCAGTCCGTATTTATCGTCACGTCTGATAAGTTCTACGCGAACATGGACGTCCTAAAAGGTTGAAGAACGAGATGGGAAGGAGAAAGATAAAAATATATTATACGAATATTTTGATAATTTTTCGTTGAATGTTAAGAATTCTTGACAATATACGTTTATAAGAATCTTTCATAACTTTTCTCTCGTTTATTTAATGTAGTTGAATCATACTTAGTCTCACTATACTCGGGCATCGGGGCGACCGTGTCACTAATACTATTATTAATGTCGAATTTTAAGTGATTTTATATTACGAATAATGGATTGATAAAAGTTCGTATTTGCTTACAGAAACTGTTATTTTATATTGTATTTTAATATTTGACGCACAATTATTTATCCTCCACTGTCAGTGAGCCCTTGGCCCTAAATCGAAATTGATGGTTTGCTTCTGGGGGTTAAATTAGTTTATTGTCCTCCGTATAGTCAAACGCATTTTATAGTTGATCCATGAAAATTTAATTTTTGTAGAAGTCTTCGATAGTATCTTTACTTAAGATAAGCTGATCTTTATAAAACTCTTACACCAGTCTTTTTGGACCTTTGGCATTATGTTTTCCGCGCCCAAGAAGACTGAAATTCGCCGCACTATAGAGCAAGTGAGCATATAGTGGGAAGACATACGACTGATCGGCATTTCTCTGCGTGTCTTGTATCTTTGCTCTTCGGTAATAAGTATGTCACTCCTACACTAAGTCAATCTAGTGTACTGCGAAGATTTTCAATGAACTGACCGAAGCAGTTGGCAATTGTGGAATAAAGTGAGACGTTTTTGAGTCAATAGTTGTATATTTGGTAAATTCCTGGTGACTTCCAGTTTGCAACTTTCTTGGTGGCGCGTTTCACTTTATTAATATTGACGATACATGACCGGAATCATTTTATCAAGTTGGTCTTCATTTCCCCATACGGAATTCCAGAATAGGAAGGTATTTCCTTTTCTTTCTCTCTTGATTCAATTGCCTGTAGAAAACCCCTCAGGTGGCTCGGGGGTTAGCAAGCTTGCTTTCCACCAAGACACTCCGGGGACAGAAAAAAATTGTAGCTTTTCACTTCAATGTCCCTGTTCATATAGCTGTGACTACTGAAAAGGGAACCCTTCATCTTCTATCCACCAATACTACCTATACTCTTAGTAACACTAACTCTATTACTAACTACTAACACCGATTTATTTCTGTAGTTGGTTCCGCTCTGAAATAGGTGTTTTGGAGACAATTACGTAAAAATATTATATTTATTTCTCTACATTCTTTTTAAAAAAATATTTTCCACCAGGATAACAGATGGGATGTCCTTTGTAACAGAGTTATGAACTTTTATTGATATTGATGATCTTCTTCTTCTCCTTCTCAGACTTGGTGCTGATAATCATTAATTCTCTCTCATTTTATTTAGAGAAGTTCTTCTTTCTTGATTTCGTTTATTTCATATTGGGTCAATTTCTTATTCTGTTGGATGAATCTACTTCGGTTTGCGATGGTTGGAGTTCGTTCGTCTTTGGTTTCAGATATCAAAAATAGCTCTCTGATTCGTAAGGCCCGATTTGATTTTTAAATTGCCGCCGGTTTTTTTGTTTTGTTTGTTTGTTTGTGGGGCTTTAGGGCTCGTCAACATCGAGGTCATTAGAGGCCATAATTGCCGATTGCCGTCGTGTTATCCGCAATTTTCATTTTCACATTGACCCATCTCGACCAAAGTGTCGAGATCAGTCGATTTAGATCGGTCTGGAACTCGATTTCTAGTATTCGACTTTGGTTCGAGATAGGTTCAAGTCATGACCTACTGGATAAGACAGAAGACAAAATGACCTTACCTTTGCAATGACGCGACCTCTAAAAACTGGTCTAATTTCAAAAATCAATTGACAAAATATATACAGAATTCAACTGAAATAAAAAAATTAAAATATAAAAGTTACTCATATATAAAACCATTAAAAAATTAAAAATACAAAATTCTTAAGTCAATGTCATTGACAACACCTAAATCAAAAGTCCGAATGCCAATACCATTGACGATGTACAAATACAAAATCAGAATGTCTATGCCATTGACAATATATAGATACAAAATCAGATTGTCAATGATATTGACAACAAATAAACACAAAGTCAGAATGTTAATACTATTGACAGCATATAAATACAAAATCAGATTGTCAATACCATTGACAAAGAATAAATACAAAATCAGAATGTCAATACCATTGACAACATATAAATACGAAATCAGATTGTCAATGCATAAATACAAAATCAGAAAGTCAATATCATTGACAACATACATAAAAATCAGAATGTCAGTACCACTGACAACATATAATACAAAATTAGAATGTACAAAACCAAAACTTTTCATGTGGAAAATTTTTGGAATGTATGTATGTTTACATTTACTTAAAATGTGATTTTTTCAGAGGGGTGAGAGATATCGTTGTTGCATGTGATATTAGGTACTTACACATGATTGATTTCGTGTGACAGATATCTTTACATCATATTTTGACGTTGAATTAGGAATAATATTTACAACGCTTCGTAACAACTTCTAGATAAAACCAAGACCTTAACTGATTATTTTCTCAAATCTTTATGCTGGCATTGGAAGAATTCGGTTTTATATTTTTTCATACAAAATAGTTAATTTTATATGTGGTAAGAGGCGAGGAGTGAACGAGCAGCTGGAGGTGTTCTAGCAGTGCTATTTATATATCCTTTTGGTAGTACTGACCAAATAGTTCTAAAGTCGACCACAGCGCTCTTATCAAACTTTGTGCAAGCCAGTGCAAGCCTTGGTTCAAGTACGTGAGGAATTGCGGAATTGCATTTTTACGAATTGTGACCGAATTGAAATTTAAATTTAAGACAAGTTGGATGAATTATTGTACATGAAAAACTGGATATCTGCTTTTGACATTAAATCTTTTAAACATGAGAACTCGAGCAATTTATTTTGTAACTACTCCAATATTCTATGTAAATGCCGGTGAGAAGACTATTTAAAAATATTGATGAATATTATAATTAATAGTATTATATTACGATTAGTGCATGCTGTGTTGACACGTATCGAATTTTGTTTGCAGCTCCTCATATTGGCCACCTTTACTCTGCGTTGATAGCCGATAGTATTCATAGATTTAATAGACTTAAAGGTTATGAGCATACAATATTTTCCACGGGCACTGACGAACACGGAACAAAAATTCAAGAGGCCGCAAGGAAACATAATTTATCATTAAAAGAATATTGTGATGGTGTATCTTTGCAGTATAGAACAATATTTGAGAGGTACCAAGTTAAATTTACTGACTTCATACGTACAACAGATGATCACCATAAGAGAGCTGTTAATCATTTCTGGGTGACTGACATTTTTGGTATTTGTCTTATATTAACTTTAACTTATAGTACATATTCTTAAAGAAGGTAAAATTGGTGAGTTAAAAAAGTAATACATGTTTTGTTCTATTTACAAAATTATTTTTGTTGTTCATGTATTTAAATTTTAGAATCTTGTTTCAATGTTCATGAAATGGAACTGAATTTTAACTTGCATTGTTCATGTGATTAAATATGTACCATAAGGTAGGGAAAACCTCATGAAAAATAACCTCAATAAAAAAAACTAGTTACTGCTAATGTGAGTGAATGGCTACTGATGTAAATTTCAAAATTGCTTCTTTACAATACTTGATAGTGACAGATGTACATTTTCATTGGTGTATCCCAGGACTCCTTGAGTAAAAATGGATATATTTATAAAGGAAAATATGCTGGATGGTACTGTATCTCAGATGAAACTTTTCTCAGCGATGATCAGCTAACTGAAGTAAAAGCAACTGATGGTACCATATGTAAAGTTTCTACTGAATCTGGTCACCATGTAGAATGGACGGAAGAAGAAAATTTTATGTTTCGTTTGAGTTCCCTACAGAATGATCTTCTTCATTGGTTAAGAGATGGTATGTTTCTTAATTGTTGTGAAATAATGGAATTAATTGCTAAAACTTTTGATTTCATGGTTCATGTCAGACACCTTTCTTCCTTGTTAAAATCTTTTCACATACTTGGTGGTAGACTAGAAATTATGCAAGAAATTATTTATCCCAAAAATGTTTTTTTATTTTTCTGCATATTTACTAAAACATTCAGCAAGTAGTGGTGGCGTAACTATCACCGGTCCGGCTGGTGCAATTGCTTGGGACCCGCAGTGGCAAGGGGCCCTCCCAAGTCTTTTTAAGACTAAAAAATTTTGTTTTTCACAATTTTTGACTAGCTTCCCTTCAAAAATTTTTATAGGGATCCTTTGGTGTCATTTAAAACAATGTTTAAAAAACATGTTGTGTCATTTATTAATTTGTCATAACTAATGTTCCATCCAAAAGTGAGTTTTAACTGAAAGACAAAAACTTCCTCAGGCAGTGTTTATCATTTTCAATGGAACCCCAAGGCATTACAATGAAACCAATTCTTATATTAATCTTTAGAAGTTGTATTAATTTCTGTATAATACGGTTAATGTCATCTAAAATAAAAGAATCATTGTTGATATTCATGTTTCAAATTTTTAATTGTTAATTTTAAAGTGTTGAATTTTGTTTCATCTTGCCAGGGTCCAGGTCTTTCCTGGGGTCAAACTGACCAGAGCGAGATGCTGGCCACATCTTCTCCTAGTGCTGAGGCCACGAAATTGTGGAGCTTTACACTCTGCAAATCCCTTTGGCACCTTCGGGTACTGTTATGGGACAATTTGACTTTTGATGAATCGTTATTTTTTTAATTCTTGGGAACTGTTAGTGACGATCCGTGTTCAAACTAGATTTACTTCACTTCCTCCACAACAAAATTTGACTTAAAAAGTACTGACATACTTAGAATATTTTTGGGGACATGAAAGTTGTCATAATCGGTTCTTGAGGGTGAGAGTTGTTGTTAGAGGTAGATTTGAAGGCAGGATGTTGAGAATGTGAACAAACAATATGTTTGATTTGTTATGAGTCTTTTCATACAATACTTCTGTATTTCAAGTCTTCATGTAAATTTTCATTTACTCCACCCAATTTCCAATGAATTAACTTATTTTACTGATGTACAAATCAGAATGGACAATGTAATAGTGCATAAACAAAACTAGGCAGTATTATGTGTATTTCAGATGAGATTTTTGTCAATAGAAAATTTATATTTAAATTACTTAATTTCCTAATATTTGTTGTTTTTATATTTTTTTGCTTCACTCGCACTTTTTTTGTGTACTTGACGCTGCAATTTTTGACTTTTCCATTTTTCCAGAAACCGTTGTTCAACCTCTGAAATTTCGTGAACAACTTATTTCATGGATTCAAGATGGAGTTTTAGTGCAAGATCTATCTGTATCAAGGTGTAGTCAGCGTGTTCATTGGGGAATTCCTGTGCCAAACCATCCAGATCAAACTATTTATGTATGGTTGGAAGCATTAGTGAATTATCTGTCGGTTGTAGGATATCCAAATAAACAGTTTCAACATCTATGGCCTCCTGATGTTCAAGTGATAGGGAAGGATATTCTCAAGTGAGTTACTTCAGCTTATCCATCCCAAAAGTATTAATTTCCACCCTAAATGAAAAGTACAAACACTTCAGTAAAATGAGAATTAAAACTTATAATTGGTGTCTTGTTTCTGTTTTTATCATTTCTTTTTTATCAAGATCTATATTTAAGTGATCTGTATTACAAAATAGCCTATTACATTACCTACTTCATATAATACTTATATTGTCCTTTGGATCAAATATTACAATTGGCTACACGAAACCATATATTTCTTGAGCCACATCGGTTTACTTGTGATGACTGGAGAGTATTCCCGAGGGGTTCCCCCCCCCCCCCCCCNTTTGTTGTTATTAATGTTCATATAGAATCAATGAAAGATGTTCTCTATAGTAGCTAACTTGCTTCTACTACGTATTCACACAGCTCCAAGGTCCTGGGTTGTGAAGCAGTTGTTGGCCTCGGTGTGCATTTCACATAAAATCGCAATGTGGGTAACAACAGGACTCTGAAAGTTGGTCCAGTTTTCCATGTGACATAGTCTAGTCAAGTGCAAGCGAAAATGGGAGGGGCCAACTCTTTCTCTCCATCTGACGGAGTATTTTATGAGTTATTAATATTTTGCCTCTATGTTTATGCTTCAGGTGTCCATATTTCTGTATCGTTGGCATATATAAGTCTTACTTTGTTTCCACCTACATGAGAACATGAACATAGTGCTGTGATATTTCACTGTTTCTAGCATAGTTGCACTCCAGCGACATGCTTCTTCCTTTTCTGAGTAATGATAACATTGTACAATCATGAATGATTGGAAAAAATTATTTATAATGTTGTTTTGACACATTGCTTGCAGATTTTTCCATTAAAATCTGAAATTTTTTGGATGTTTCTGTGAAATCTTATTCTACACACATTTGGTAAAAAATCATGTAACTAATTTTTGAAATTGAACATTAAATCATCAGACCAAATCTACCTTACAGTCCAACGCCGTAGAAAAATTACCTTATTCTTCGTATATCCTTCTGCAAGTGCTGCTACCTCCACCATCGCCTCCATCTTCATACATACAACATATTTTCTTAAAACTAAATCGCTGGGTCTAACAAACCTAACATCATTGTTCATTATAATTGTTCATGGCTCGCTGTCGCGAGCTATATTATAATTAACATACCCCTAACATACTAACACGAACGGTGGCGGAGAGAAGAAAATAGTGCGGAACAATATTTCTTTATAACTACCGTAAATATGAAGAGCGAAGAATACGGCTTATATTTTTGGAACCGTAATAATATTTGTAGTATTATGACATTAATCATTTTTTCGAACCCTCTTTGGACCATATGCTATACTTTGGCCAAATCATCTTACCATGCTTTATGAAAACTGCATTTTAAGTAAATGCTTTATTTCTCTATAGGATTGTCTTAAATTGCAGTTTCAAGAAGTAATTTTTTTTTTTTAATTCCTGGTGGAGGGACCCCATACCCCCGCCCAAAATCAAATCCTTGATCCATCCATGATGTAACTTCAGGTATTATAGTTATGTCTTGAAATGTCTAATTTTTGGTGTAACATTGTTTTTACAATGCAGTAGGGGATATAATGAAAGATTGCAAGATTCAGATTAAAGTGGAAAATGTAGTATTGTTTTTTCAATGCAACAATAATTACACCCAATAAACAAATAATTATGAATAGAGATCCGTGAAATTTGCGAGATGCGATAACAGGATTTTTTTATTCCCTTTATTTTTTTTAGTCTTTAGTTCATAATTTTGTGATCTCAAAACTGCAATTTTTGAAGCAGGATTATGACACAAAATCCATTAAATAACGTGAAATCCACCAAATGTCGTGGAAAGTTATCGAAAATCTTCTCCATGTGTAGGGTACATGAAAGAAATATACGTGTATTTATTATTTATTTTCCAAATCATTTTTCAATTTCGGATCATTGTCAGACCCAGTTGGGCCAAATAAATGGGGTTGTACTATAATCCAATTTAATCAAATTTAGAATCAATTACATGTTGAGTTTTATTAGGAACTTTCTTGTATGTGAGCAGTCAGTCAGTTAAACAATGTAAATGATGCAAATTTTTTTAAACATTAATGTGATTTTCACCTGTCTTATTGTTAAGGTGGGACCATCATTCCAAGTTAGTCAAATCACTAAGATGTATAATTGTTTTCTTTATAATTATTCTAATTGTTTTAAAACATGACAATAGGAATAATAAAGAAGAAAAAACATAATTTAATTTCTGTCTACTAGTAATATAGTACAAACCATATTCAGGAACTCTCTTGACTTGCCTGAAATACATAAGATCATGTACAAACATGGCGGTCGAGCACAATGGTTATGTGATTTATGCATCTCGCCTCAGGAAAAGTTAAATAGCTTTCTCAAATGTCTGGTGACCTACAGATAAAAGTATTGTAAAGAACACTACAAATCAAAGTAAACTTCATCACTTTTGTGATTTAAAAGTTGATCATTTTAAAAAAAATAAGTGTTTTCTCCATGAGATGCAATGTATTACACCATTTATAATTGCAATTATTTCATTTAAATGACCAGTAAAGTATGTTTTTAAAGTTAAGGTCTCAATAAATACATGTTACTCTGTTTGTTTACACCGATTCAGATACTTTAGTGATTTCATTCTATCAACATTAGTACTACCTTAAATGCACCATCAATCAACTATTCACTATTGATATGCTCTGTAAAATGTAGATTATATTATTGTGTTAACATTATCGTTTTTCTTCTAGAGAAGTTTTGTAGTAGGAAAGTATTAAAAAATGATTTACTGAAGTAGCATATCGTTAACTGTTTGCTTATTTGAAACATCGCAAATGTTGAGAAAAAGCATAAATAATCATGTGTGAGATATAATTAGATTTTTTATTTATTAAATTCCAAGGTGATTGAGTAGTAAAAACAATTCAATTAAAAATGCAATACAATTTTATATTCAATACGACATTATTTATTTTTTAATAAATTTTATGCACTTGAATTTGAACTAATAAATACCCACGTATTTTTTATTCCTCAGAGGAATTACTTTTCTTTCTGACTTCTAGATTTCATGGCATTTATTGGCCTGCATTTTTAATGGCATGTGGATTAGAACCCCCTAGAAGATTATTATGCCATTCCCATTGGACAGTTAATCATGAGAAAATGTCAAAGTCCAAAAATAATGTTGTAAATCCAATAGGAATGTACGAAAAATATGGAAGTGAAGGATTTCGTTACTTCTTGCTTCGAGAAGGAACCCTTCATAGTGATGCAAGTATGTAATTTGTTCTTATCTTTTATAGTATAACATCATTTAAGCTATAATGAAAGCTAATCTTCAATATATAATGATTGTAAGGGTGAGTTTTTATTAGATTAATTTGATGAAAACTTGTATTGATGTATTGTTCTTATTTATTTAGTTTGGAGTTTGGTAGAGCCATCAAAATATGATTTGGCATTGTTAGGTCAGTCAATTTGTCAATTAAATTATATTTCTGACTTTGGAAATAAATATTGTGTCTATCTTCTTACTTCTGATGTTTTCTGTATTTGTAATGTTTCTTTTCTACTCTGATTCATTGTCTTTATTAATTGTTGTTACTGTTACACCATACTAGACCGGGTTTTCCTTCGGGTAAAGGCGGATAAAAATACAGGTTCTCTAGGCTCTGGTCTAGGGGCAGTGTCAATTGAAATAAAAAATCATGAATTTAGTGATATTTGAATACTTATGATTTATAAACACTATTTTCCAAATAATCTATAGTTCGATAATAATATGTACTTGTAAAATATATTTTTTGTATTAAATACAAATTTGTTGATATTCTTTTGATATTATAACATGTAGCTAACTTTTTATTTTTTTCTTAGGAGTGTGGTGAAATGTTAAATCCGCCTCTGCCTTAAGATCCTTGATCAGAATATATGGGATGGTCGCTTGCTTGCTTCCAGAGAGTAAATTAGTTTATTGTCTTCCACATGGTCATATGTAGTTTGTACTTCTTTCTTGACAATAAATTTATTATTATTTGAATTATTATTTTATATTGTACTCAAGGCGAGTTTTGTGAAGATGCCCAGATTAAGGTGCACAGTAATATTGTTCAATTTAGCTCGTACATAAACAATGACACTCTACTTGCAATTTGTAGAGTAACAGTATGGAGTTCTGTAAGAAATTACTCTCCACTTCTAACAATCAGCACAGAGAGTTTATTCACTCACCTTTCTTCTGTGTACCTACATAATTGTTTTCTGTGTCATTCTTCATTAATTTTATATCCTGTATTCATGACCTGATGATTGATATTTGATCAATAAAGCTCTCATTACTCTAAATATAATAAACAGAGGTGACACGTCAACATGTAGCTGCCATTCCATTTCATCCAATGTAGCTTTAAAACCACTAATCTAGAATAAAATTTTAAATAGTTTTCCTGTAGGTTTGCACATTAACTTTTGCAGTGGCAAACATCTTGAAACCTTGTCTAATTTTGAATTGCCTGCAATGTACCACATTACCCAAATATAGTCCCCCCCCCCCCTTAGAATTTAGAATTATTGTTCACATAATTGTAATGTCTTTGCTAAGCGGTAGGGCACAGGTTTGATCCCCAGCTCAGTCAAATTATGCGAGGTTTCAGGTTTCCTTTACCTACTCCTGATAAGTTTCGATTAGGATGTTCCCTGGCGATCCAACTACCTTCTTCCTGATTCCCTGATCATGATTATGTGGTAGAGCACACCTTGTGGTCTGTACCTTGCCATAAGACATTAAACAAATAAATAAAGTTAGTGACATGTTTTCCTATCAGCTTTTATAAATTAGCAAACTATTATTGAATTCAAACTTCATATATTCATGTGAAAGCGTAGTTTTAGTAGCTTAGTGAAGTGAAACTAAAATGTCAGAAAAATGAAGTTTCATTTAAGGATTCTATATGATGAATGGTAAATTGTATTACTGTGTAAAGCTATGTGTGCACTACGGATGGACGGACGTCCCTACATTTTAAAAGAGAGGAAGGCTGCGCGCACTGGTTTGGAAATTCTGGAACCCTGTTCAGTGAAGGGGAAGGTTCACTCTCCAAGGCGTAGAGGATTAGGATCCACGTGTTGCCTGCTCCCCATTCTATTCTGATCACTCAACACAATCGAAGTGGCGAATACGTGGTCTTTGCGAGTGCTCGCAGTCATAAACTGTTAATGAGCCTCCCAGAAAGTTTTACAGCTCTCCCCACTTCATTCCAAATGATCTTCCTCTGGGGACTTTTAGTAAACAGCGGCAAGTATGTGCCAGCTCAGTGGGTTCATACCAGTGCAAAGCAATGGAAAGAATTTTAAGAAATCTGCGATGGTGGTGCCGACTGTCCCAGTGTGCATGTAGCTTAAAGTGTATCATTTAAGAAAATTACTGGTCTGTATGTTATCATCACAGTGGTCACTATTTAGTCCGTTCCCTCCTTCAGGAGTAAAGGTGTCATGGGAGGGAGTGTAACAATGTATTCTCAAAGTCATGTTTCTGTGCTTCAAGGAAAATTAACTTCAGAAAAAGAAACTTGAACCGAAACACGTTGTTGTTTTTTAGTTCATTGTATATTAGTTGCAGTAAATTATTTTATTGTCCTCAATGTGGTTATACGCAATTTGTAACATCTATCGTGACTATAAATTATTAATTAATGTTGACGAGCCCTAAAGCCCCAACAAAAAAAAAAAAATTTATTTATTTCTTGTCAAACGAACTTGCTTGATGTTGGTACAGGGCTCGTACACTGTGTAGCCAACACTTTTACATCACCATTGTCTATAAGAGTTATAATATTTGTACCTCGCATTGTTTTGGCAGTACATTCAAATTTCTGAAAACTTAAATCTATTGCCAACCTCAGCCACCAATTCAATTTGCATGCTTGTGCGACACTATTCTATTCCTTCTGTATCAAGTGTGTGGAACGAATATTTCCTTATGTTGTAACTTGTTGTGTTATTAATTTGTATTTATTTACAGGAAATAGTTGCTTTTGCGACTACTATTAATACTTATTTGGATATAACTTAAATTTGTAGGAGTTGGCAATTTTTGTTTGGCAGACATATTTTCAACAGGCAAATATATAAAAAAACAAATTTTCAACAGGCATAGATGATATACCTGAGTATATTGTTAAATTTTCGTCCCATGCTATATTAAATCCACTCATAAATATTTTTAATAGTTCTTTATCGGAAGGGGTGTTTCCCAAAATATTTAAGAGAGCTAAAGTGAAACCTTTACACAAGAAAGGAAACAAACTTAATATTGGAAATTACAGACCAACATCTCTACTACCCACTTTCTCAAAAATCCTAGAAAAATTGTCTATAAGCGTCTTCTTGATTTTTTTTATCAAAAAATAACATTCTCTCTAACGATCAACATGGTTTTAGGAAATCCTCTTCCACTACAAACGCCATATGTTCCTTCTTAAAGCCAATTTTGGAATGTATATAGAATAATTCTCGATACTATTACTGAACCACTATTTTTCTTTCAAGTTTTATAGATTGAGCTTTCAAAAACTCAGTTTTTAACTTCAATTTTGGAGTACAAAGTTAAAACATGAATGAAAAATGAATGTTGAAATTTTTATTCACAATTTTCATTTGAATCAGCAAAGAAAGGTTTTGGAATGCATTGCTACCCATATTACGACTCCTTGCAAAGTTGAGGAAATTTTGTGTGAATATTTCATGGGGAAAAAAATATGTATACCATTGATGCAAATTTGGTTACATCCTCTCATTCCTTAATAGAGTTAAAATTGGCTTTACTAGAGTTTGGCCCGGGTTTTGCTCTGGTTTTCCTTCGGGTAGAGGCGGATTTCTTATACAAGTTCTCTAGGCTTTGTCTAGGGGCATGTTCATTGTAATAATAAATCGTGAATTTAGTGTTATTTCAATTCTTATGATTTTTAAACACTATACTCAATAATTTATAGTTCAATAATAATTTGTACATGTAAATTTTTTGCGTTAAATTACAAACATTGACATTCTATTAGTATTATGACTCGCAGCTAACATCTAGGAATTTTTGCTGAAATTATTGAATCCGCCTCTGCCTTAGAGCCCTTGATTGGAATTGATGGGATGGTTCCTTGCTTGCTTCCAGAGAGTAAATTAGTTTATTGTCCTCCACGTGGTCTTTCGCAGTTTGTACTGCTTTTTTGAAAATAAATTTATAAACATTTATAAATTTATAATTAAATTTATAAATTTGTGGCATATTAAAGTAATTAATATTTCAGAATGTATTAAATGCTAAATTTTATGATTTTTAAGTCAATTAATGTTTATACTTAATACTTATTTAATATTCATGCTGAATTTTGTTTAGTGACATCTAATTTTCACATTTTGACGTGTTGCAGATTTCAGTGACACGAAAGTGAGAAATATATTGAATTCCGAACTGGCAGATACTTTGGGAAATCTCCTAAATAGATGTTGCAGTAAATCTGTAAACCCAAAACAAGTGTTTCCTTTATATTGTTCGGAAAGTCACAACAAATATTGTGCACAAGATGCTGAAAAGCTTGTTGATTTACTTTCTAAACTACCAGGTACTCAATTTTCTTTTCATGTAGCTCAGTCCCAGACTAATTCTCTTTCTTTTCTTAACTTTCTTGAATTATGTCACCTTTTTGTGTTGACAATAGTTAGTGCTATTTTCTTCTACTCCTCCCCATTAGGTGAATTTTTCAGAAACTTGTTATATTTGTACCACCTGATGACGACTTCAACATACAGTCGAAATGTTGTGAACTTTATATCACAAAACATAGTTTTCAACCATCATAAGGTCGTAATTATGTTTTTAATTTGATTATGTAATGGATGTTAATTGTTGTAAAAATTGCAAGTAAAGGGTAAAAATTACATTAAAATTGTAGGAAAAATTTTAGTGACTGAAAATATGTGATGAAAATTCTGGGAGCGTGGTGGGGGGGTTGCTCTGAACACGAGTGTTATACTTTTTGTTTGAGGTAAAATGATGTTTTCTCTTTTTACAGACATTGTGGAAGAGCATTTCAACGCTTTCAACTTTTATAAGGGAGTCGATGCAATCATTGAGACCCTTCATGTTGCCAATAAGTTTTTTGAGTGCCAAAAACCTTGGATATTGGTAAAATCCTTGGAAAATAGCTCCAACTTAGATGTAGTGTTACATTTGACTATGGAGACATTACGCGTGTGTGGAATTCTTCTCCAGCCTGTCATTCCAGGCCTCTGTGGAGTACTTCTTGATAAATTGAGTATACCCAGCTCTGCGAGAATGTGGGAAAATATAAGACCTTTCAGTTGGGAAAACAAAAGGGACCTTCCAGTGAATATACTTAGTGCATCTAACATTGCATTGTATCAGCGGATTCAAAAGCAATAACACTAAATTGCTTTTAATTTTGTGAATTGATTTAATTTATTTTTACCCTCCCCAATTACTCTTCTTCCAGAGTTGATGTGTTGAAATTTGACAATTATAAATTACAGATGTCACAGAAACCCAAAACCATGTTTGGAAAAGGTAGTGAATGCAGAAATAATTCATCCCACTTTTACCTTTTGCTTTATTCTTTGTGAAGAAACCTACTGCAAGAGCTCTATGTCCATGACTTAGAAATGCATGGTTTTGGAGCCCAGAGCATTTGGAGAAAGCTTACATCACTTCAGCTACTTGAAATCCCTTCAAGTACATCAAGTAGTACTGCCCCATCAAATTTACTGTACAACATGCAAGTAGCTATTCACTGAAGAAAAGTAAAATTGATGTCCAATTTAAAAGATTTTTATCTGGATATATTTCTACAGCAGTCTCAATCTAGAAATCCTGGTGAAGCTAGTGAGGGAGATAATGTCATTTTTTATTAATGAAGATGGTGCCCTTTGAAGTTTTATTTTTTTATTTTTTTATTTTATGCCTTTTGGCAAGGTTTAGGCCATGAGACACTGAGGCTCTTCCTTCTAACCGTTGGACTTGTGAAAGAGAATTGGGAAGGAGAGATGTTGGGTTGTCAGGGAACTTGTGGTTCCGAACCGACATTTGTCTGGAGTAGGTGAGGGAAACCCCAGCTGAAAACCTCATCTACTTTGTCTGAGCAGGGCTTGAACCTACACTCTACTGCTCAGTGGGATCGCGGAAGCGAAGATGCTACCATTAGACCACCACTGTCGGTAACTTTTACCTAATTTGCTTCACTCAATTTTAATGTCTGCTTCATGACTTTCTGCTCAATATGAATTTTGCATTTTAAGTAGATAATTTCAACTTAATGAATAGTTACTTATTCATTTTTAGAGTAAAATAAAAATATTGGAAAATATTCATGAGTTTATCCCCAAATATCATTATCACATGAAAGAGAAGCACATTTTTGGTATCTACAGTACAAAGTCACTGACAGTTCTAAATCTAATTAAAAGTTTTTATTGGGATATATTCGTGAATGAATGAATGAATGAATGAATGAAACAAACTAGATGAACAACTGGTTTTACAATTAAATACATGGTCAAAAGTTATTCTCTTATTTTAAAAAATTAATAAAAAAATTGATTAAAGGATAATTTTAGACAACAATTGTTGTTCTTGGAGCTTGTCTAATTTGGGAACATGTGTAAGTTTATCAGAAAACATTGAGTGTGGGCCCATTTTCCAGCTACGTCTTTGATTTGTGGTGAATGCAACTAGTGTTGCTATGCACCTGCCAGAAAGTAAAATGTTTCCATAAGCCTAGTCAAAGTTTTTGAGTTGGACAACATTTCAATAAAACTGATTCCCCCCCACTGATTGAGATCTAACAAAGGGTCATTGTTCTGAAGTCCCCTCACCCCCAATATTCCTGTTGTGACTAATTCTGCCAACCCCTCCCCCCCTCAAAGATTCAAAATAGGATTTATGGAACTCCCATTGTCTCCTGTTTCTAATGATCATATTAAAGAAATACTTTTTTGTTTTTATGTGACTGTAATATCAATCCTCATCAAAGTTGCATTGAAACTAATAGATCATTTCAAATAATAGAAAATTTCTCAACACATTACAAGTAAGGTTGAAATATCTGCCCGGGAATACTGACGTCAAATCGACGTCGTGCGGATGCGCAAGACTCCAAGGCTGCGTTCCGATTTACTTCTGCAGAGAACGCATTCGGACGTTGTCGGGTATTTCCGCCGTCGACCACCGACTCTCGTGCTGGATGGCAGTACACTGCTGTCGATTCGTAGGCGGCCGGAAAGAGGGTGAACTCTAGGGGCCATTGCTGACATAATATTCTACGCGTGCATCACCTCTGCAGTGTTACGCCCTATTCAGTGGACATGTGTTTCGTAAGTTTGTGAATACATTTTTAAGTATTCTGTTTAGCATGGTTTGAGATAACTCGTGTGAAATTAATGAAAGAGAAGGAAGTTGCCTACCACGAAGATTAAATTATACTCTAGACTCCTCTACTTCCATACGTTCCTCCCTCATTGCTAGTCTATTCATTGTAATTTAGATATTTTCAATAAGAAGTCAGAATATTGATATGAAATTAAAAACAAATTCAACTGTGCCCTATGCAGTCACAATTCTCTATTTACACACCGTCATGAATTTATTAAGAAAACAATGGTAATAAGAAGACTTGTAGTGACTATAATGTTATACTTTACTTAGTGACTCTATGTAAATTATTTTATTGTCCTCAGCGTACTCATAGGCAGTTTGTAACAACTCTGTCGAAAATAAATTATTTATTTATTTATTGTCAGTCTTACTGGGTTGATGTTGGTGCAGTGCTTGTGCTCAATGTAACCAATGTCCGTAAGAGAAATGGACATTTGGATTCCTCAAAACATAAATCCATTGCCGACCCCGGAATCCAGTTCAATTCACTTACTCTTGTGGCGCTATTCTGTTATTTCCGCATCGAGCAAAGTGCGGAACAAATATTACCTAGTGTCTTAACTTTTTCCGGCAATTAACGTAAATTGCTTTACAGCAAATAGTCACTTTAGTCACCTCACTTTTTGTAGAATTTGTATTTTACCTCAGTCTCACTTTTCGCAGAACCTGAAAAAAATTAGAATACAAGAAATTTACTTTAAATTTACATGCATTTATCTCCGAATGGTATGTTGTGATGGTAATTTGAAGTTTTAGGATAATTTACATATTATGAAGGAAAATTTGGAAAGTTACCCGGAAATTTAGATACTCTTTCTCGTTTGTATAATATGAGTCGAGCTTCTGGTTCATATACCTCGGAAAGCAAGAGTATTTTTCTTCCTTTTTATACGGAAAGAGTTTCAAAAATATAATTGGTTAAATATGAAAAATAGTGGGAGATATATTGTCTTCTATTTGGCAATGTGGCGGAGAAAAAGTATTTTTTATCGTTTTCTATATGTTTTCAGTCGCATTGGTAAATGGATAGAAGACGGCATGTCTTCCAATAACTTTTTCATATTTATGTTCTAGTTTTGATACTAATGTGTAAATCCAATCATTTTTCCGAACCCGTAGGCGGAAAAATATAATTTAACAAAAAGTTTTCTGACCTAGAAAGGCTACCTAGAAAGTCACACTTATAAAGGCAGACTAAACTGATCATTAGAGTCAACGTCTAATGAATTCTAAATTTTCTAATGCGCGCCATTTTCTAATAATTTTTACGGTTCAAAAATTAGAGAGCTTGTGAAAGGTTGAACCAAATATTAGTGTACTCAAACTTCTCAATTTTTTCAAGACGATTAAACAGAGGAGTCAACATTTAGACGAGAGATTTAGGAACATTACGCTCCATAAAATCCACTCACTCAGTACCAAAATACATAGAAATCTCCTAGATTGCGGTGAACCTCACCGCCAGGTAACAGATTAATCATGTTACGTCGAATGAAAATGGGAGACGGGACCGGGATTCGAACCCGGGACCTTGAGCTCTACGCGCTCATGCGCCTACCAACTGCGC